>VZRF01002304.1:284230-351991 GCA_013396875.1 Vireo altiloquus
CCGCCGGCAAACAGGCGGGGGCTCCGCCGCGGAGTCTCCTGGGAGCCGTAGTTCTGAAGCGCGCGGAAGGAACTACAGCCGTGCCCGTGGGCCTATCGGAGCGCGGGGAGGGCGGGGCATTGCCGAGAGTCTGCTGCTATTGGGGAACGGGGCGGGGCGCCGAAACCAATGAGGAGCGGAGAGCAGCTGAGGTGGGCGGAGGCTGTGCGCGGGTCGCCATAGTGACGGGACGCCGCTCGGGCGGTCCGGGCCCTGCGGCGGCCGGGAGGGACCCGAGGGGCTCGGGGCCGAAAGAGGCAAAGCTGCGGCTCCGACGTACAGGCGGGCAAGCGAGTCCAGCGGCGCCGCCACAGCCCTGTTTAAAGAGTCCCTGAGGCCCGGGAGTGCCACCCCCGCGCGGGGCCCAGGGCGGTGCCGTGTCGCGCGTGAGGAAACGAGGTACCCGGGGCAGTCTGCTCTTCGTTGCACTTAAGCCTACAGCGAGTCTGCGTGTGTTGCAATGTCCTCGGTCAGCCGGTGTAGCAGCAGTTTGGCAAATGTGTTGGAAAACCAGTTATTTGTTGTTGGGTTTTTTACATGATAGTGCGAAGCACCAGAATTGCTATCTATCATTAAGTTTTGGTCACTATGTTATGTGTTGTACTCCTTTTTAGCAGTTCTAAAGCCAAGCAAGTAAATATTTTCCTGAGCTCTGCACAAATACACCATGAGACAATTGTCCTTACAGGGTTTACAAACGAGTAGGGAACCACTTAATTCAGTTTAAAAGACTTTTCTGGACTTCATGGCCAACATTGTAATTGTATAACAATTTTAAAAATTAGGTGCGGCGTGTGGGCAATAGATGATGTTCAGTCAGGGGCTGAATTATTGTCATAGTTGTAGTTTACTGCCAGTAATGAGAAAGAAACATGCACAGAAAGCCACATTGTCTTAGCGACATTGCAACACAAGAAATAATGAAATCTGGGCCTGTTACTTAATTACTGTCTCCCTTTTGCACTCCATGTGTTTCTTTCTCATAAATAACCATGCAAGCATGATACTTAGTCATCAAACTCTTTTCATCTCAGCCCTGTTTCCTTTTCTGTCACTGTCTGGCTTTGATTACTTATGAATCTGAAATGACATCTCAGTGTCCAAGATTGCCCTAGTTTTTGGTCCATTGGTAATTTTCACTGTGGAAAGTTTAATATTCACCAGTAAAGCCCTTTAAGTTAAATTATTTCATTGGTTTACATTATTTAGTCTCGAAAAATCATTAGGTGAAACACAGAAAGGGCCAGCCTGCTTTATGATAGTTTAGTATAGAAAAATAGAATTCTAGAAAGTCAAAAATGTATCGAGAAATATCTTGGGACATGATGGAGGCTGGAAGTTATTTTTTCAAGTCTTCAGAAATAGTTGATTTTTGGGGGAAAAAAACCTACAAAATCCTAACCCTTGAGACCAATGCCAAATTTGGGTGTCAGATTGTTTGTCAGGGAAAGATGTGTAAGGAGTGTGTTGCAATATGCTCTGACTCCACTAGATGACAGCCAGTTCAGCAAGTAACTCCGTGATCCCACTGTTCCGAGGGTTCCTGGCTCTGAGCTGGGGCTCACCGCTGCCTCCCTTTCTCCCTGTGTCAGCGCTGCTGTTACCTGTCCTTGACTCCCACCTCCTTTGAAACGACTGTGTTGCTTTCCAACAGCCCTCCTTTCCTTCGGGATCTTGGTATTTGATGCTCCTCACATAGGCAGAAGTTTATCATTGGCCCACAATCCACAGTAAACTGTGCTCTGCATCACCTTTAATGTTGTCGGGTTTTGCATAGCTGAGAAGTTAGTTCAAGAAACCATTCCAGGATGCCTAAGCCTCAGTTATGTTTATATTTCATTGTTGCTGTTGGGTTTTCTCATTAGATACACTGTAAGCATACTCACATTGTTGAAAATACTGAACAAAACCGATAAAAATTAATTGCTAGGAAGAAGTTCTTTCTCTATACATATGAAACCTCAAGTGTTTAATGTTTTACTTATGTCACCTGTATTTTTGCCATATTGATTGTGTTTAACTTTCATGCTCTTGTTTGGATCAGCTGGTATAGCATGGAGCAGACTCCAACAGTGAAAGAATGTTTATTTATTTGTTTGTTTATATGTTTTTCTCTTTTGTTTTCTGACTTGTTATTTGCAGGAAAAGAAAGCTATATCAAATTTATAAGTGAAGATTTAATTAGAGCTCCACTTTTGATAGCTACATGATTTCTTAGTGAATGACAATGCTTGTTTGCCATTTTACCAGATATTGGAGTTGTTGTATGCCAAATATTCAGTATTTAATGCAAAAGATTAAAAAAAAAGTAGAACTTATAAAATGATATGTAATAGATTTTAAGCCAAAGCATTATCAGAGGTTCTTTTAGGCTAAGATGAGAGAGAGATTTGAAGTAAAGAGGAATTAAATAAAAAATATTTGCAGGAGAGGCTGTAGAAGGAATACATTTTTCTAACTTTTGTATTTGGAATTTATCACGGAATAATCATAAACTGCTGCAGGTACCCACAGGGTGTAAACTTAGTCTACCTGGGCAGGGTTAATTTTATCCATTTGCTTTAATTGTAATGAAGAAATAATGTGACTTCACTTCTTTGGAAAATAGGCCCACATTTATTTGTATTTTGGGTTTTTTTAGTGGTGTATTTCTGATCTTCTTCCTTGAATCTTCTTAGTTCTCAAGGTGTATCTAGGGTTCAGTGGGTAGCCAAATTATGTTTTGTTTGTTTTCTCCTCTGTACTTTAGCATTGCAAAGCATGCAATGGTTTAGATTTCAGAGATTTTTTGTTTGTCACGCTACCAGAAATTTTCTGAGGCAATTAAGTTCCTCATGGAAACCATGTGAAATGGGAAGTGGCAAATCTTACCATTCAAATTATCCTTATCTCAGCCATATCTAATTAGAACTCCAGCAGATAAAGTCTGTGTGTGGCTCAGGGTGATTCTATCCCAAACAGCAGAGACTTGAAAACAAGGGAAAACAATGGAACTTACGACAGAAATTTTTGAGCAGTTTAGGTGTGTGGTGTGCTCTCATTTCCCCAAAGCAGTGAGGTTGTACAGTCTAATCAAACAATTTACTCTGATTCACATGTGTATCATAATGTCCTATTGTACATGATGCAGTTTTAAATTTAATTATCATTTAATGTTTGTATGGTTTTGTTTTAAGACACATCCCTTTGTGCTGAAGCACAGGCTCTGCCCAGCTGGAACAGAAGGTCTGCTTCTTTAACATTAGGGAAAAAGCATAAGAAAATAAAACTTTATGGGGTGGAAAGAGGATCACCATGTGATCGAATAAATCTATGGTGCTCTTGTTATTAATATTATCTGTAGGTCTTATCCCTTCTCTTTGAAAAGGATATGGTAGAACCAAAAAGGTTTTGGAGAAGGATGATAAGGACAGTGGAAGGCAGAGAAGGACTTTCATGCCAGTGACAGCAGGTCACTGCTTCAGCCTAGAAAAAGGATTGGCAAATGATTCAACATAGAAAAGTTTTGATTATTCAGTGACTCATCCAGTAGAAGAACTAGGTGACGTCAAGAAGCCAGATTCAAAAGCAACAAGAAGCTGTGGTTAGTCATGTCATGCAGAGGTAAAATGAAAATCTCCATTGCCCTGGATTTTACCAATGCTGAAACTTTTGTGTGAGTTCAAGGAGAAAGGAGATGGGTTCAGGGAAGCATCACCACACCATGACTGGTGGTTACTTCTGTCTGTCCCCAAGCATCCAGTGTAGGCTGGAAGTGTGCAGAGATAATTGATGCATCTTTATACATGGACCTGCATCTCTTTATGCTCAGAATAAAATTTTATTACTTTTTGCATCTGTCACTCTAAAAAGAGACAATGCAGCTAAGTGCCACCTACCTGGATTCTGCACTGATTTGTGTATCAACATTGCTGTTTGCTAGAGAGAGGCAGAAGTAAAGACACTAAAATTAGTTTTGGGAATCTGAGTTGAGACTTTTATTATTATTACTGCCCTGAAGCTGTTTCACAAGACAATTCTCAGCCTGATTTGACCAGGGTTCCAAAACAGCCTTGTAATTCCCGTTCTCTGTAATTCTGTGTCTTGGATCAAGGCTGTGATGTTATTTGCAGTTTACAGTTTGAAAACACCCATATTTGTTGGGCTACTCCCTGAAATTAGAAATCATGCCACCTTTCATTGCTATTTCAATTAGAGAGTTTATTTACAAGATACTGCAGACACAAATTTTTCACTTTGCTTTTTGAAGTTTATACATCCAATTTTATATAAGCTGAATTATATATTTAGTAATGAAGTAGGTAATGGAAGAATGCTAAACCTATTTCAATGTCCCATAAACATATGTATGTTTTGTTACAGTCTGCCCCCTCTTGAAACCACATGGAGACCAGGGCTTGTCACACCAGCTGAGGCTGTCTGATGGTTTTCCTCTGTCTCAGACTTCTATAGTTGTGTCTTAATATAATAATATTATAAAATTTTCAGATTCAGAAGAGTTTTTTTGGTTTCTCCCTTCCCAGCAAACTGGAGTCTTGGTGAGGACTCTTTTGTACTACTGTACTGGGAGGAGGTATATTTTTGATTAATGTCAACTGTGTGTTTCACATGCAAGTATGAACAAATATGCCTACATCCGTGAAACTCTCACATTTTGGTGTTGTTCTACTTAGAGTTTCTGCCACGGTGCTTTTCCCTCCATCTAAATTCTTTCAATAAGTTGAGAGGAACAAATAAAGCAGCAGTAGCCATAAAAACAAAATGCATATGCTAAAATATTCACCAGTTCTTTACAGATGAAAAATCGCTCACTATTTATAAATGTGTATGCATGTTTATGTACAGTAATTCAAAGTTTATTTCTTGGCCTCTATGATGTTTACAGTTATTTCACAATGTTTTGACTCCTCCAGGGGGGATCATGAAATTGCTTTTTTTTCCATAAGCAAATACAGACACTGAAATCTCTCTAAAAGTCAAAATGTTCCTGAAGGAATTCCAAGCAGTACTGAAGAAAGTAATAAACTTGCCAGTTTAACTTTCAATACCTTTATAGACAAGTGACTTTTCAAAAGGTGAATACAAACAACACAGCATTTTTGTATCCATTTTCCTACCACAATTATGAAAAGAAATTATATTTTTCTTAACAGTCAGCTTTCTGGCTGTGGAATGCCAAATTGCTCTGGCTGTTCCATTGGAGAGATCTGGTATATATTCTTGAAATATTCTCAAAATTTCTTCCTAATTTTATTACAGTTTCAATTTTGGTTGTCCTTGATTTATAAGATGCTCTCTTTTAAGAAAGAGAAAGGTCTCCCATATGTTATGTGAAAGGCTGAATGATGTCAAGACTGCCTGATTTGAAGAGGATTCTCCATCTTTGGCAGCTGATATGAGTTTTATAATGGTATGGCTCCATAGCAGAATACAATGTCTTCTGTATAATAGCTAATGTAGAAAAACATTTTGTTGTCAGGTGAACATTTGCAAACGTTGACAATCTTTCTCCCAAAATTTTGCACAAAAATGCTGTGATACTGATCTGTCCATTCCTGTCATCTACAGCTTCAGTGACCCTGTGAAGGAATTCCTGAATTCCTCCATCTGTGCTCCATCTCCATTTTGCCCTGTGCTTTGCTCTATAAATGCTCTATGCTTCCCTTATCTCACTATGTCATGGCAAGATTTCTGTGTGCCTCACAAGTCCCTCTCCCCTTCTCTTCGCTCTGTAAGATGCTTACAGCCTCTGTTTGATCATCCCATGTCTCTTACATCTTTTTCCTGAAATGTTTTTGTCATCTTTCATCCTTCTTCATACAAAAGGTTGGTATTTTAAAACTCTTTGGATATACAAAACTCTTAAGATCCTGTTATGCCAGAAGATGGATTTGTCAGATATTAGTTCACATTTGATACAATGATGAGGACCAGCCTGATGGACACTGCTGTCTTACCATGGTACCAGGAGCATTGTATTCCCTTGTATTCCACCTCCCATTTCCCTCATCTGCCTTGGAATTTTCACACACCTCTGAGAGTTCTGATGAACTTGGAAACAAAATTCTCAAGTGCTGGATCAAGATAGTAAACACAAAGTAAAGTTACATGAAATTATAGAAACTTTATGGCATTAAGTCTCATCTTGATGAGACGTAATTAGTAAATGTCCTTCATCTAACTGTTTCTAATGCAAGTATCTTATTCCTAAATGACAGCCATGAATAGAGGATTTTCTCAAATATAAGTGTGGCAAAATTATCTTTTCCAATATCCCTACTTATTCCAACTTTCTTTATTTTCTGTGCATTTATTGAAAGACTGTGTTACCTAACTGGGATAAGAGCTTTCTTTAGGATATTTTAAAAATACACAAAAGGATGGTAGAGTGATAGTGCAGCCTCTTGGATGAAGTCTTTCATAAAGTTGTAACTGTAGACTTACCTAATTTGCTCACATGGTGACTTCTATGGTTTGAACGTGGGTCTGACATGTTGATGTAGTGGTTTTTACACTACACATTTATCTTTCACAATTATATATATCCCAGGATCTGATTGTATTGATATTTTTGTTACTTTCTAGAGTTTTAAACAATGAGTCAGGCTGGTGAAGGAAGTCCCACCGACACAGAATTGGCAACCGAGAACGAGTCACCTACCCGTGCACCAACTCCAACAGCTCCTAGCCAGGACCAGGGACCCACTGACGTAGCAGCAAGTCCTGCATTTCAGTGTTTAGATGAGGTACCATGTGCCCCAGCTTCCTCTGTCTGAAACAGTGCAAAGTGTATCTTTTGTTGTTAACAATTGTCGTTACCATAGACTATCTATATCTTCCCCATTTCTTTGATTTTTTTCTAAGTGGTAAGAAAATTTTGTGAAGTAGCATCATATTCTTTCTGGGGATGCTGTGCTTGATAGATAACCATGTTATTTTTTTCAGTGATCATGACCTTAAGGGGAATGAGAATAGAGAGGTCGTGGCTTTTGTCTTGTAGTATTCCATGTAGTATTCTATCTGTAGAGGTAATTGCATCATGATTTTTAGAAAAGCTCTATGCCTGCAGGAAAAATTGCAGGTAAGTGGCTCCTGAGGTACTATTAACTGATGATGGTGATAGAGAAAACCTTTTGGAACTCAGTTTCTTTTGCAGATTTTTTTGCGTTAAGGAATCTTTCCGATTACTAAAAATATTTTAAAATTTAAGATATCAAATACAGTTCAAAAGGAATCCTTAGAAATGTAAACCAGAAGAGTCTGAGATAATCTAATCCAAAAGATAATCTAATCCAGTGTTTGCACTGAAGTAGATTCTCTACAGATTTTTATCTGTAAATATATTTTTCTTTAAATCTTTAATTGATGGACATAGCTCTTTGGGTATCCTTTTCCAGCATGTCTTTATTGCCAGAGTTTTATAAAAATTTTTCCCTATATCCCAGTTCAAGTTTCCTTTGTAATGACTAATGTATTTCCCTCATTAAAAATGGGGACCAGCCAATTTCTGTCCTCTTTATAATAAAAATGTACATCTCTCTTGTATCCTTAGCAGGCTTTGTTCATACTTCATGTTTTTCTCCAAGTTGTTACCTAAAGTTTCTTTACCTTGGCCTCTTTCCATCTTGGATCTGTCAGATCAGTTTGCTAGCCTGGCTCTCATTCTCTGCCTACAGCCTACGGTCAGGAGACAGGACAGGGTGAGAATTTGGAGTGAAGGGGAAAACAGGACTGGTCCTTTCCTATCCTGCTATTAGACCATACTGAATGTAGCATGAAGCTGCTGCTTTCACTCCAGTGCCAGTGTATGAGGAGCCCACAGCCTGCAGTACTGTTGCAGCACAAACTCCCTTTCTTTTCAGTCCAAGGCAGCAGCAAAAGTGCCCCCACGCCCCTTCTAAAATGTATTCTGCATTTCAGCTTTGTTTTTATTATATTTAATCATGTCGAAAACTTTTTTTTCTAAACTATTTCTAGACAATTATTAGATCCTTTTCCTGATTTTTTTTTAGCAAAAAAAGAGTATTTCCAAAGAGGTTATTCTGCATATCAAATTTAAGGCTAACTTGTTTAACACTGATAACACTGTAAACCATTAATGGCAAATACAGGGTGACCTTGATATTTAGAGTTGTTCCCAACTCAGGAGAAAACATGCTGTGGAAAACCAAAGTAACCGATTTGCATAATATTCCATAAGTGACGTCTTCCAGTCATTCTGTCAATTTCTAGAAGGGAACTATGACTCATTTATTTTACCATCATTTTTAACACTTTGCACTTATACTTTATGGGTGAGTTCAGCTTTTCATCGCTTATTCACATTTTTTCTCTTCCTCTAATGTACTTGTTTTCTTTCGTTGAACTTTATACAAAATTCAGGGATAAATATGTGACTTCAGTCACCATAGAGGTTGTTGCATTGATGCTGGCTTCAACTTCTTGGAACAGCTTTCAGGATTTTTCCACAGAAGCAGAATTGTATCGTATTATCTCAGTTTCACTGACTAGTTATCTATACCTGCACAGCATATACGCATATACTTATCATTCTTGCATAAAAAGCAGCCAAACGTGACATGAAACTGGATTAAATGCTCAAAATAACAAGATTATTCAGAATGAAAATAAAAAAAAAATTAATGACTTGCCTCCTGCTCCTTCTCTTCATTTTTGCTCCCATCATTTTTGCTCTTCACCAGATTGCAAAGTAACAGTTTTCCCCTCAGGCCACTCAAGTTGTGTTTTACTTTCCTCCACCTGATCCAGTTTTAATGGGAACATAAATTAATAAAACATAATTTGTCATAATGGTGTTGTTGATGTTTCATTTTAAATCGATTACAGTTTTCAAATTCTCTTCTGTTGTTTAATTTTTGTTTTGTTGCCCAAATCCCAATCCCAGACACAAAAAAGACCCCTACTCTATGCATCTTCCCAGTCTGAGTGAATCAATCTAAAGTACCCCTAAGAGAAATCAAATGGTGAGTGTCTTCTCCCAGTTTGAAGTCTTTTTACTTAGGGCAATGTTTTGTGCTTTTTCTTTCTCTTGCTTTTGTTGATATGTTCTTAGGCTAGAAGGATAGTTTAGTCAAATGCATACATCCATTTTGAAAACCATACCAGAAAAATTATTCTGCAACATTTATTTTGCGTGTCTTTGCAGTGGATGCTAAGAGGCAGCTATTAATTTGCAGAATAGTTTTATTTGAATGAAAAGTGCTTTACTATTTACCAGATCCAGTGAGTGGGGACCTTGTTTGGAAGGTACTGCAATAATCCCTTTCTGCTAGCCAACATCATCCATTTATTTGCTAAATGTAAACCTGCAAAAGAATAAACTCGTTTGTGAAATATTGCTGACTGGTCTATTGCAAACTGTTTCACTCTGTATCCTGTAAAATGGTCAGTGCCCCCCTGTGATACCAGCACCAAATCTTTCATTTGTGCTGCTTTTTTGGATGGAAATTGTCACTATCATGCTACATTTGTTCATCACTGATGTCCAAGTGTCCTACTGCCCTCAAGAAGCAGAAAGAACCTTTCATGAGTATTTTTCATTACTATTTTGAAACTCAGAGTCATTCTGAGATTAGTGAATTTATACTCCTGGCTCCCAAAAGTGGTTGAACTACTGATAAAGATGCTAAACAAAATCTCAGTTCTAGTGGAAACACCAAGCAAAATCTCCATGTTTACCAAAAAATCATCAAAGACTTCACTAGCAAAGTTTGTTTCTGATTATCTGATCCTGGTTCATGTCTATCTGCTATCTGGAAGAGCTTTAAAGTCATAGAACTATGTATATGTTCAGGGCTTGAATGTTGTTTAAGGAGAGAAAGGTACTTCTCATTTTTCTCTTTTTTCTCATCTGCGCTGCAGGAAAGAAGAGGAAGTCAAATAAAGGTTGGCTACAGCTTTCAAATATAAATAACTAAGAATCAATATTTCATATAATTCTTCAGTGGCAAAATGACATCTAACAATGCCATTTCAGAAATTACAGTTGTTTCCATTTTCTTTTGCTAATAAACTGGTTTTTAATTCTCTCCTAACTTAGGTTAAATAATGGGTGTAAACAATTTTCCTTTAAAATAATGTTTATTTACTTTAAAGTTTCCTAGAAAAGCTATCTTAGTAGATTAGGACAGATTTGGTTGGGTTTTTTTTACATAAGCACCATTTTAATTTCTGTCCCCCTACACATACTGTAATGTGCTTTCTGCAATTACAAAGTATGATCATCACTGTATTTTTGCATGGTAACTATAACAGTGCATAATTTGTTTTAGTACTCACCAAATACGTATGTGCTCTATCAAAGATATAAAAATCTTGACACAGCTTTGAATGTTGAATGCAAACAACATTTTTAAACTTGAGCTGATCCTGGCACACTCCACACTACAAGCTTCAAAGGCTCCTGACCCAAGAAAAAAGCGTATAAATATGTTGGCACAGACAGCTAAGACATGTTGGCTCCACCTCCACACACAGGAATCTGACTGCTAATTAAATAAATCTTTTTTGACTGTGTTAATATAGTCACTTGGAAAGTCCACTGGGAATGATAATATGTCTGTAAGCTAGAGTATGTTTTTTTGAGCTTTCAGCAAGTAGGAAATAGTTTGTATTGTGAATGCTAAAGTGATTGGTTGTTGCAATAGGAAAGTTGTTCTTTTATAAGCTATAGAGCTTAAAAAAAGCTGTTTTGGTGCCTTCAAACAGCGGGAATGGGAACAGAGCTGGTGTAATATGCTCCTTCTACTGAGAGGTTCTTTTTACCACTAGCAGGTGACATTGTGAGGAAACTAGGCCAGGAAGTGGTTGGGTGTGTTTGAACTATCACAAAGCAGGTGGTATTTCTGTTCATTACTGAAAAGGCTGTTTGAAAGTATTTGTGATGTCTTGTTTTTCTGTGCTGTTTTAAAGTCAAGTGTGCAGATTTCATATCACACGGAGCAAGCAGAGCTCTCTAAAGCTGTGAGACTAGGAAAAGGAATAATCTTTAACTGTAACATCTTCTTGCATTTAGGCCTTTTCTTTGCCCTTTCTGCAACTCATGAGACTTGACAAGACAAGTATACTGCTATATTGTTTGCCAAAGCTATCTCCCTCTTCCTGTTTTCTCATCTAAATTATGTATTTGAGACAAGGCAAATCTGTACTAAAATTGGGTCTACGTGGCCATGTATGTCAGCCCAGCCATGTGATGAGGAAGCCAGAGCAATGTTAACCAATCTTACATTCAATAAAAACATTAGTGGTGGAGAATCATCTGTTACACACATGAGGTTACTTTAAATGTTAAAAAGGGGATTCCTGGTTTACTTATTCAAAGCACCTGTGTCCAAATACTCCTGAACAAACAGAGCCTTAAAGATGTGCATAAGAAAGAATCCATGTATTTGGATTTAGCACGTGGAGGCTAAACTGCAGAGTGAAGCAGAGGGGCTTTTGTACTCTGTCTGAAGAAAGACATGAGAATTTCTATTTCTCGAAGTAGATCCTGCTTCTCCATAAAAATGATTCACTTCATATAATTGCTTAAAAGTGTATAAAGCCTACTATTATTTTGTACTGTGTAACTTTAAATGGGGGAATACTATTCCTGCTGAAATGCAATCTTAATTAAACTTAGAGTTTGTCTTGATTATATGAACATAATCAGGTAATTTGGGTTATTTTTTCCCATTATTAATTTCCAAATGGATTACTCCTTTACTGAGATCAGAAAAAACTGATGAATGATGACTTAAAAAGTAATATTGCTTTCATAATTTCCGTGTTCTCATGACTTGTGTGAGGGTTAGACTTGGCATACCATCTTAAAACATTGTTTTCTGTTTCTGGTTACCATTGAAGGTGACAGCCAAATTAACTTCTGGCAGAAGAGCTCTAACTCCATAAAAGTTTAATTAAAGCAGTGAATGAAAGAGATCAAGTATGTGAAATGTTTGCATTTAGAAGGGCCTATAGATGATTTTGCTCAGCCATTTTTCTTTAAAACTTACATTAATGTCTTCAGGCCTATATGTACCATTTTCTCTTTTTTTGCTGAAAGAAAAAGAACACACACACAAAAACCATCTAAAACTATATTGAATATATTGAAATCCTCTTTCTTCATAGGCCGGTATTTAATTTATCTTTTTTTTTTCTCGATGGAAATTCAAAGTTGCATCCTTCCTGCTTTGGTTTTTCCATGACATGTCAATCATAGAAGCTAAGTAAATTTGACACTTTTGTTTGATTTAGGTTTAATTTGTCGATGGGGGTCTGGGTAGGGACTGGCAACCATATTGAGTTATTTTCCAAAAACCCACATAAAAGTAAGGGGTTTTCCCACCAATTTATCAAGCTACCTGTTGTTCTCAACTCCCTTCAAGTTTAACTGCAGTTTTTCCCAATAATCACCATTAAGGAAACAAGTATTTGCATTAAAAAGGGAAGGAAAAAGCACCAGTGCTTTCAAACCTTCTTTTCCTTTCTTCTCTGGTTTGTTTGGGGTTTTTTTTCTGGTTTTGGTTTGGTTTTGTTTAAGCAATGCATAGAAAGCCAAGACATTACAGTCTGCTTGGCTGATCACATTGAACAGATGGGCTTGTGTCTATATTTTAGAAACAAGCCATAGGAATTTTGCTAGCAAATCCACTGTTAGGTTTTTTTTTCCACTAAAATTCACAATTTAAATATTAGCAGGATTAAAACCACAAGTGTTTTCATATGATAATTAGTGTTACATAGATGTTTTCCATAGATTGAAAGACAAGTTTTGAATTATTAAGCCTTAGGCAGAGATCAAGGGGTTTTTTTGTATAAAAAATGGTATGATTTTATTTGAGGTGGTGTTTGTATTCACATGCTTTGATGACTCTTGTATGTGACATACATTGGTTTGCTTCTCCTCTTTCATGTTAAAGATAGAGGTTATGTAAACTCTTGATTGGGTAATTACTTTTTCCTCTTCAAAAATATGAATAGTTTCAAAAAAATTTCTGAGATTTCAGCCCTTGGTATTATCTGGCAACTGAAAGGTCATAAAACAGATCTCTAAGGAACTATCAGTACTAGCAATTACTCTCCTGACATGTCACATAGTCATCTGTGTTGGTTATCGGTGTTTTCTTACTGCTTCAATTTTTAAAGAAAATCAATAAAATTATTTATGAGAATTTTTTTATAGTCCTCATGGTACATCTATTACAGTAGTACAGCTTTAACAGTGTGACACAATTTTATTACACCAAGAGAAAGCAAAAATAATGTTTGTAACAAGTAGATGGAGTTACACTTTGTAAAACTAGTACACATTGACAGAGATTCATCTGCAACAGTTCCAGGCAGGTAATAATGGATTTCTGTAACAGCATTACACTTTCTTTTTCTTTTCTTTTTTTTTTTTTTTTACTTTCTGTTTTTAAAGACATGAGACAAAGCTTCTGCAGGTGATTTTAGTCACATTTGCTTATTCTGTTAAAATGTCTGTGTTTTTACAAAGTTTCCTTTAAGTGTGATTTAAAAAGGAGAGTTTCTTTTCTAACAACTTAGCAGTAAAAGAATATTTTGAAGTAGAAGCTTGTAGATACTGTGAGTCATACTTAGCTAGTTACCATATCATGAATAGGAGCAAATTGTGCATTTCATGCAAAATGATTAATTATAATCATATGCAATTAGATATTTGCTCTTCTAACTCTTCTAATACTTCGTAAGTATCTTTTTTTGTTTTGTTTAGACAACTATTTTTTATCCCAAAATAAATATTCTATAGCTTCAAAACATACTCTCAAGGAAAGATGATACATCTTGCAATTAAGTTTTCATTGCTCTTTAAAATTGAAATATAATCAACCAATTACACTTGAATTAACCTTCAAAGTATTTACTTCTTTAAAATATATATTAATATTTTACAATTTAGCCAGTGTTTTTCATTTGCATAACTTATAGCTGTAATAGTTTTGTTATAATCTTAAAAAAAAAGTAGAGATCATATTTATAAAGTATTACATCACATGTATACTTATATTCTTTTTTTTATGTCTCTTTTAATCAAAAAGGCTATGCCAGAAATGACCAAACTGTAATTGATAAAGAAATAGTGTCTTGGTGTAGTTTTTCTGCATCTCAGGATTTATATAAGCAAGATAGTAAAATAGCCTCTTGCTAAGTTAAATTGCATCTCCACTCAGTGTTGGTCACTGTTTTTATAGAGACATGGCATAGATTTTTGCAGTCAAATTTTGCTCACTACCTACAACACGAGAGTTAATAACAGTATCTCTAATTTGAACTTCCTGAACTATTTGAAATTTGATTTTTGTATTTGTTATATTTTAGAAAAGAATCTTTCATCATATCTTTTCTTTTTTGCTTAGAATTGACAGTAGATTTTTATGTTTCTGTAGCTACGAAATGTGTCATCTAAAAATGGGGAGAACAGCCTTTCCTTATGTTACGAAACATTTATAATTTTTTTTTAATTTTAGGGTCTAATGATACCTAGATTGAGAAGTATTTGAACAAGAGCTTGACTCTCTATGAGAGCATCTTGTAACATTTGACTTACCTAAAGGATTCAGGAGAAAGCAAAATGGCACTGGAAATTCTATGTGTTTAGAGGCATTAAAGCGAAGAAATAATGTGGATTCTTATTGATGTCTTCCTCCTAACTGTCCACCTGCCTGTATAAATGTGCAATAATCTACATAATGTCTCCTTTCTCCTGCAAACAGCAAATAGGACCTTGAGCTGAAATGAGGGAACCAAACAGAGCAAGAATGTTGTTGTTCATTACATGCTCTCTCCATGTGTAGATGTGACACTTTGGGACATGGCTTAGTGTGGACTTGGCAGTTCTGTGTTAGCACTTCTACTCAATGATCTTAAAAGTCTTTTCCAAAGTAAATGATTCTATGGCTTTATAATTATTTCCTCTGCTTTTATTCAATTCTTCCAGCAACTTGTTTGAAAAGTCTTTGATAAAGGGATGAAATTTGTGGAATCGTCTTCATTTTCTGTTTTCTTCAAGGTCTTTTTTTGTGTCTTTGGGCAAACCATGTGGCCCTCTGTTTTCTAGTTCTTTAAAAATAATAATTTTTATTAATTTTCCTAAGTTATATTGATATTGCCATGTTATAACTTGGAAGTTGTGAAGGACAGCTGGTAGAAAGACGCTGTTTTAGAGAGACTAGGGTTTTTTTTAACTGTCAGCAAACTTATATTAGTTACACCTCTGAATTATTTTCAGGTTAAAACATAGGATTCATCCAGACACAGTTTGTGGAAGACCATATAAAAGTTTTAGATCATAATGTGTGATGTATCACAGTCAATAAAAGCACCAAAAGCAATGTTTAGAATATTTACATAACGAAACCAAGCCTTAACTGATGTTAAGTTTTAGCGATAACTATTCCAGTATTTTAATGCTGGTTTTAATACATTATATGGGTCAAACCCTCTCTAAAAAAATTATGTGGAAGTATGTTGTTTTGTCTAGAACAATCTTTTGCCAAACATAACTGAATACTTGATTTCTGAGTATAATACTGAGTAAGTATGATTTTGAGTGCAATCCAATGCAAACTTTTTAAGACAAATGTGTAGAATTACTGCACAAAACTTTTGGGTCTGATCATGATCTTTACTGATTTAAAGGGTTGCCTATATCCAGTGGGAATATCATCAGAAATACCATGCCATGTACCCCAGAAAATGCCGTTGCGAACACCTTTGTATTTCTTGTGGTAGTATTTGCCATTGAGATTGGCTGACAAGCAGGCATCAAACCACCAGCCAGAGCTGTAGTACGCCCCACAGTTCCCCGAGGGATACCTGTCATTGTCCTTGTCTGGGGTTGTAAAGAACTTTTGGTCGTGGTTGTAGTGCTTGCTGTAGTGGAGGGCATCTCCTGCTGTGCCGCTGTAGCCGTGGACGCTTAGACGGTACTTGAGGTACTCGTTGGCCACGTAGAAGTGGTCATATTTTGCGTACTCTCGAATTCCATTGAAATCTTCAAGATCAATTCTCAGTTGCATTTCCTGGCTCCTTGTCAGGAGGTGAATTTTGTCATTGCCTAGCCAAAACTCCCTGCTGAGGTTTCCAAAGCCATGTTTGTAGTCATTCCAGGTTCTGTTGAAGTTAGTGCTGCCATCCTGACGTCGTTGCAGCACTGTCCAGCCGCCTCCTTGTGTTTGCATGTCACAGTAAACTTCAAAGGTCTCATTTCTGGGGTCAGGGCTAATTCTGTAGATTCCATTACTCCTTCTCCCTGCTGTGTAATGGTCGGCACAGTCTCTCTGCATTATTTGTATTACTGGTGAAAGAACAGGCGGTGTTAGGATAAATATAATTTCAATTTAGAAATATAAAAACATCTTACCCAGACTGATGTGGCATACAGAACATGTGTTGGAAAGACTTTTACATTGGAAATAGTGTTGTGGCAATTTCAGTTCTAAGGCAAAACACGTTTTCCGTCAGATTTACTTTATAACAGATGCTACCTAGGATCTCTGCATCAGATAGCTGTCAAAAAAAACCCATCTAAACCACATTTATTATCAAAATGTGTAATAGAAGGGCATTGCTTTCCCTTTTCTCCTTTACTCTATCTGTTCATTACCTCATGTAAATTCCGATTTCAGAAATCATATTTTCCATGTTAGAATTTTACGTATTAGAAATATGGACCGATTTCTTCAGTCCACATTTCTAATTATTTGTCTTTACACACTTGCTGATTTCTGTGTTTAAATGTATAGCTTCACACCCTGTCTACAATTTATGGCTCCATCTGGCAGTATGTTAGAGGAAGAACTTTGTCCCTGTGGGAATGACGTTAACCTGGCTGTTGTTAAGCTGACATTATTTGATAGACAACATAACATCATCAGGAATGCTTTGTGTGTTAATGTTGACTGTACTTTGGGAAGCGGGAAAAAAGTAATAAAATTGTCACATCTGTTGTAGTAATTGTGTGATTCCTAGAAAGATGAAGGTGCAGAAGTGATGATTCTTTCCTGTGTATGTGGCATCTCTGGCTCTACAGAAAGGAAGAATGTTAGCATCTACTATTAACAGTATCTTTATCCCACCAATGGGTGATGTGTTTTATTCAGAAGAATAATACTCCCAGTTTTTTTCTTCAGAGTGAAAATCCATTCTTAAGTGATATGGAGAGCTCTCAGAAGGTCTGTGTTATTAAGAGTCAAAACCGTAATGTTCATTCCCATTGCAGATCTGAATATATGGGTGTGTTCCTTTGCAGATTTCTAGGAAAAACTGTAATTTTTCCTAGGAAATCTGAACAAACTACTTCTTGAAAGCAAGGAATGATCTCAGGCTGCAGCAGAGAATAAGATTCAGGGCTTTTTCTTGTCCAGAAAACTGGACATTTATGAAACCACAAAGTACAGGAGTCAAAGACTTTAAAGCCAAGTCTAAATTCACAATACATTCTCATTTATTTCACTGAACTTTGTGTAAGATCTTTGGTGGATTAAATTTCAGAGCAGATATTGACAAAGAATGTACATATGAGATGAAATACTTCTATAATCTATTTAAATAAAGTTTTACTATTACTTTCAGTGGGTGTAGGAATAGGTCCTGGACAGGAAAAAGTTGCAGCTATTTTCCTTGCTAGCTTTCATAATGAATATATTGCTGCTACAAATGCTTTTAGCTTATTGCTGTAAAAGAAAAGAAATATCTACATGATCATGTGCTATGATCACTACCCAATGATTCAGTAAGCATAAGGAATATCTAAAATTAATTTAGTCTGTTATGAAGTACAGTACTTGAATGTGATTCATTGCCCATTATTAATATAACAAAAAATTACTCATTCTTTTTGTGAATGTTTTGTATCTGAATGAACATAATTGATTTGTAGGGATTTTTATCTGATTTAAGCTGATTGCTGATATAGTAAAAGTATTGCCTTTTTTATTACTTATTTGTTCTTTTCACACTTTGAAGAATTTCAGTTGTACATATACTGTACACTTGCAGATCCTTCTGTTTTCAATATGTGTAGACAGAAGAACAGTTTTATTTTAATCTTGGATGCTAAGCAAGAGACTTTGAGGTTGTAATGCAGTCTGATCTTTCTCTGTTTTGTCTCTTGAGAGGTTTATCTTCTTATGTTTGATATCTGTGGTAGAATACATTGACAATCTAGGGAACATTTCTTGTTTTCAAGGATTCTTATATGTAAAATAAAAACTTTATGACTTTTACAAAACCCCTCAATTTTGCCTTAATAACAGTAAACATTAGAAAGAGAGTATTAGTTCTATTCCTTTATTTTAATTAGGAGAATTAAATGATAAAAGGAAAAAGTGTTTGTCAGTGATAACACCTGTTTTCTGTGCTTTTATATTAAATTAATGCAAAGGGTTTAGTGTTGGAATGCTGGTGCATGTGTTACCCAGTCAGGAAGTGCTGTTAGTAAGCTTTTTTTAGCTAAGCCTTTCAGATGTTTATTGTGATGATAGGAAAATTATTTTATTATCCATCTGTTAAAAAATAAGCATTTTTCTAGATTCATTTGATAATTGATGATGTCTTACACCCCTTCTCAGAGTATCTGCAGTTTTGCAGTGGGAAAAAATAAAAATGCTGTTTTCTAAGGCACACCTACAGAAAATTTACCCCTTTTCATTCAAGGAGAAAATATGTATAGGTCACTGATGTTTAATGTCTCTGATGAAGGGTATTATGGTGTTGAATTAAGTTATTTTTTCACATTTATTTGTTAAATTGCAAAAAAATTGCCCTTTAAAATTTTTTTTTTTCAATTCCTCTAATGAAGTCCAATTCTAGGAGGGACTGAACACCTGCAGCTCTCAGTAACCCTCTAGTGGCTGATGAAATGTTTTACAGGAGTATAAATAAACAGTAAAAGAGCAGATACTTGTGAACTTAATAACACAGCTATTTGGGTAAAATATCTTTTAAATTGTTTGCCTAATACTAGTAAAATGCACAGAAAGCTTATACAGGCAGTAAGAATTAACAGATTACATACCAGGTTGTGCTTGCATTGCTGGACACTTAGAAGAACATTTGTTATCCAGGTTGTTCACAGCGAACGTCAAATTTGCAACTTTGCTGTCAACATAATGTTCCACATTGTTCATATTTATGAGGCTCAGCTTCTCTAAACGACCCTGCAGTGTCTGAATCTGGCTCTTTGCATTTTTTAAGCTGGTTGCCATTCTGTTAACTTTGCTCTGCAGTTCCTGTACTCTGTTATCTTGATTTTTGGTGTTTTCTGCAGTGTTAGGTAGCAGAAATTCATTACTTCTTTCTCTTTCTTGGTTGTCATCTGCTTGCAGCTTGCAGTCTTGGCAGCATTTCTTCAGCTTGTTTACTGATTCTTTCAGGGTCTGTACTTCTTTAAGAGTCTTCTCAAGCAGTTTGAATTCTTTGGGTATCTGGATGGTCATCGGAGGCAGATTTATCTGATAAGGGCAATCTTCCCCTTCATCACATTTCCGATTAGTTTTGAGCTTTATAGGACAAGTCTCAGTGATTTTTGCTTCTTTAGCATTCTCTTCCTCTTCTAAAATAACTGCAAAAACATTTGTTAAAGCAAGGAGAGTTGACTTCAGCAAGACTATGTAAATGAGGAGCTTCATCTTCACCGAGAAACTAGCAGTATGAGGAAGTATGCAGAAGTGGAACAACTTTATAAGGGCAGCTTGAAGCCTGTGAGTTATCAGACAGCCTACACTGTTCTCAGAAATGGGTGGGAGTGCTTGCATCACGAGTGATTAATAGCAGAGCAAAGTTAGGTAGTGCTTGCAAGAGTAGCACATTTCAGTGAGTATTCCTGACTCAGAGCAAGTGTCTGTAAGCAAGATGATGGAAGGAATGCATGCTGGTAAATTGAACAGTTTAATTTCATTCCTTGTTGTACACTGATTTTCTTTCCTGGAAAAAAAAAAAAAACAACACCTAGTTCTTTATTATAACAGTCTTCTAACATTTATTTCTTAACCCTTGAGTGGTCTAAAACTTATTTTCTAAACCAGACCATAATTTTAGCACAGCAGGTGGAGAAGCTGAATACCAGCCCTTTTCCCAGCTTGAGGTTTATCACAGTAATAGCTTTCCTGATAGTCAGTCTCCTTTTTCCTAAAACTTTTCTTTAACTTAATAGATATATTCTTATAGATTATTTAAAACCCAAACCATGTTGAAACACACATCGAGTTTTGGTTGCAAACATTTTTCAGTTTAGAGTCACAAATTCAGGAGGATGAACAGCACTTTCTTCTTACTATTTCACCTAGTCCATCTTACAATAGTTACCTGGAATATTCATAATTTGTCTGGCACATCACAGTTAAAATTAACTATTATCTGATTAGGAGTACTTCTTATTGAGCCTTTTTAAGTGAAGGGAGGTGAACTTAAGACAGTTTCGCCTTTGATGCATGAGATCCTACCTGTTAGACTGGTTGTACAGGAAACCGAAGAAAATCCTGATATTCTGGTTAATGTCCCAAATTCTAAATCTAAAGTGAGGAAAAGACCTAGGGAAAGAACTAGGTCTTCTTTTCATTTGCATCATATCAATTTTCAGAGTTGGTCATGTGCTTTACTGCTGATCGTACCAAACGAAATACTTCCCCAGGTGACAATTGCCACGTACTCCCTCATTCTCATTCTACAGACATCTTTGCCATTCTCATGTGGTGCCTATGCAGTTTTAATGATCTGTGTTGGTTTTCTTGTGCCTCAAAACAAGGCTACATGGATATATCTTTATGCATTCACAGCTCAGTCAATTGAGAGTCAAATAACTTGCATGAATAAATGGTATTTACACTAGTTCTTGTTAAATTAATCCGATCTGAACCATTTATTTCCTTAAACTCTATTTGAAATTACTCATAACACAGATTAAACATTAAGCAGACATTAGTCACACATATAATCCACAAGTTTATGTTCTCTGTAATGTTACTAGCTTTATACACACCACATGCTCATATGGATAGTACAGGAAGGAGGCTCGGTAAAAAAACCTACTTGTGTAACACGCTGCAACAAGTCCCTCAGATTCCTGCATAGCACAAAAGTTTGGGCACTTTCTTGGGAGATGGGTTTTGAATGTACCTTTCCCATTTTCTAAAGGAACATCCCAGAATCTGCCATGGTGCTTTTAGTTATGTGGCAGAACTGTATCTCTCCCTTTCAGATTGGGATGGTTCTCCAGCAGTGGGGTGAAAGGCACTCCCCACCATTCAGGTGTAAGATACTGATGTCACTTTGGTTTTGTTAAAAATGCATCAAAACTGAAATGTTTGTTAAAGACAATGTGTGTGATTTTAATTTGCAAGTAAAATTTTTTTAATTTTGATTTGATTAACAGGATGCTAATTTTTCATTGTATCAGTCTAAAATCAGGTATTTTCAGAGCCTTGTGTGTGGCTGCTGCTGTCAAATGGAGGAAAGCTATACCAGCCTCTTTAAAGAGGCTTTAGAAATAAAACAGAATTCTTAAATCCTTGTTATTTGGGAAGCCACATTCCCCCAACACTGTTGTTTGTTTAGTTTACAATTAACTCTGCTATCTGCTTTGTGACTTTGAACTGGACAAACTGTTCTGTATCTGTAAAATGAATAATAATTATCCTTGGTAGACCACATTCTATGATTTGCCTTGAAATGTTTAAATGTATAACAAATATTGCTGTAATTTGTGATTGCTGTGCTGCATTGAAAGCCTAAACTATCTTTAGAATATTGTAACATCTAGAAGGGCAGAAATTTCTGCTAATGCTGAATGTAAAAAAAGAGGAAGTTCAGATAGTAAAGTGAGGTATCTGAGCTTTTCAAACATCTCTGAAAATAAACATCATGTCCTGAGACATCCATTCCTTGGTCCCATATATATCTTCCTTTTGGGATATTTGCTTCCTCCTTTGGATGAGACTTCTGTAATATTGAGTTGCTCTGTTATCCTCCTGATTTTGTGATTGGTCTGATGTTCTGCTGCTAAGCTGTCACCAGTCTGCTTGAAGTCCAAAGGATCCATTTCTCCACCAGTTTGCATGCTTCCCCTGCCTGGAGCATTCTTGTAATTGAGTACTGCTCTTTCTTCCTGTTGTGTCAGGCAATGTCCATTCCCAACAACTTGTCACATCTCTCTTCTTTCTTCAGGAACCCAAAATAGTATGGCACAGCCTTTTTCATGTTTCATGTCTCTTATCCTTCTGGGAATAAATGAAGCAAACTTTCAAGTCTCAGTTTTTCAGCATTCTTTGCCCTTAGAAAGGACACTGAGTAGTCTTAAGCTGTGAGATGATGATGCAGTTTAACTAATGGCAGAAATATTGGACCAGATTTAAACTGAGACCTGCAGTCCATTTATAAACAAAGTTTCTTCCCAGATGGGGCTTCTCTAGATCTAGAGTGTTCTGCATAATACTTAAAACTTTAAATTAGTTAATTAGTCACAAAACCCAAAAGCCAATCTTTTTCGACTGTGAAAGGATCTAACTTAATAACAGCTGATTACTGTAACTGAGACTTTTCTGCTAAGGTCTTTGCTTTTTACTTAAAGCTCACTTTCTTGTAGCTTTTAATCTCTTCTAGTCTACTTTTTAGGACTGTGGACTGAAGAGGTATCTTTATCATACAGACATCTTTCTAAAGGTAAAGAAAATAACTGACAGCTCAAGATACTCTTCAATTCTAATGAAGGTTTTAATTCTGTTCACAGAACTACCCGGTGATTACAAGGTTAAAAAAGTGATATATTTTGTTTTATCAGACTTGTCTGAGGATTGTTTATCCAAAGTTTATCAAAACCAGCATGAAGCGTTTCCCATGAATTTTTAGAGTAAGGTTTTTTTCTTTTTGTAGCAGATAGTGGAATGTAGGTCAACTAGAAAACAACAAAGTTATGACTGTAGGCAGATGTTATTTAACTAGTGACTGTGGCAATTTAAAACATAACAGCTTGGCATCTGTTTGATTTCTGGCTTTGTACTGGGAGTCAACATCTTCTTCAGAAGAATTGCTGCAAAATATCCAGGTTTGTCTAAGCAGTTCAAATGATTGGTGTGAACAAACCTGAAGTACATTGGGGCTCATTCATATTGAAGCATTTTGATGGCAGAGGTGGAATGTGTTAAAATTCAATTGCTGCAGTTATATTTCTGATGTTTTTTGTGATTCTGTGATTGATTTGATTCTTCAGTGATTCTGTGATACATTTTGGCTGAGAAAGAAGATGACAAGTAATTAGATTAATTTCCATGTTTTTCCACAATGTGGAAAATATACCAAAAGTCTATACTAGAAACAAATTCTGATTTAGAATTTTTTCTGATTAACTAAATTATTTTCTTTTTTAACTCAGTAGTCATTCTTCATGCAAGCAGTCCTTTTGTTGCCCACTGGATTGTGGGATACCTATTCAGCTTCCTCATGTGTCTGTGAGAACAAATCAGAACACAAAAGGAAAGGCAGTCCAATGCTGTTTGATATTAATTGTTAATAATCTTATTCAGATATAGATTTCATAGAACTAGTGGCTGCATGACTTTCCTACCTGCTTAAATTGTTCATTGCTTTATCTATAAATTCTGGCAGCAGGCAGAAAGGCAACACTGACATAGAGCATGTAAGTAGTACATATGGTATTTATATCAGCATCTGTCAATGTAATACATGTTATAAAATTCATGTGGTCAAAGAAAATCACTCCTTCTGTTGAGGACCATATTTGTAAAGAAGGGGATCCAGAAAACAATGTTCTTATTAATTCTGTTTCTCCCATGACATCTGATCTGCCTGCTCAAAATCTACAGTTTACTGCTGACTATTTCCTTTATCTGTAACCATAGAAGATGCTGTATTTGGTTCAATATACGAAGCGAATAAACCCAAATGCACTTTCAGAGTGAGGATAGACCAAATACAAAAACATCTCCCCACTACATCTTTTCAGAAAAATTCCTTTTGATTCCTGAAACCTGCCCCAAGACTGTGCTGGTTATTTAGTATCCTGGTTTCAAGCTTCATAGCCAAACAGGAAAGCCATGTCCTTTCCTGAAATGCCTGTCTTACCCGTCTCCTATGCCCTTTTTTACTGAGCCATGCAAGACTCAATTGGCCACCAGTATTTTCTTGCCCACTACACCATCTTGATTGTGGCTGATGTTTATATTTTCCATGTAGGGATTGCTTTTTCCCATGAACTGGGGGGCAAAATGACTGTTATGAACCATGCCTTAGGAAAGAATTTTGGATATCATTTTTCCTAGTCATTATTTGTTAGTTTTAGAAGGCTCTTCAGCAGTTTATTTTTCCATACAGGATGCCTGGTTCATCCATCTGTAATTAAAAAAGTAAAACTGTAGAAGTTCAATGTAAGGCAGTACAGTGTATCTACTGTAATTAAGTGTATATGTGATTTTTGTGTATGCCTTTACCTCCACGTGACTGCATTTGTGCAACCAGTAACCTCATAGCTTCAGGTATTGTTATTTATCACCTAAATTAAATGTTTAGGAAACTAAGTGACATATATTTTTCTACTTGAAAAGCTAATAAATAGGCTTTTTCTATGGACTTCCCATACTTATTCTAAAGTCTACTTCCTGTAATAAATGTATGTAGTACCAGGTGAGAGAGATTACCTCATTTTTAAACTCTAATTACAATTTAAAATTTACATTGTAAATTTAAAAACCTCACTGCATTTTTCTTTACTTTCTACCATCATAACCTTTCTCTAGAATAATGACTTAAGCAAGGCGTATCATTCCCTAAATATCTGCAGTATAGCTATTTCTGGGTGCACGTTCAATGTTTCCCAATCTCCAAAATGGAATTCAGAATTGCATACCAATAACTACAATTTATTGTGTAACTAAATGTTTGCAGTCTTAAATTAGTGACTTTTATCTTCTTGTTTTAAAATACTTTGAAATATGTGCTGAAGCCCAAAATATTGTTGAGTAGAGAAATTATAGATAATTTTGTGTTAGTCTTCCATAACTCTGTATGAATATTTGAGACATATTGAAAAATGCATGATGACTGAATAAAGAGTGTAAAGATTGTGTTTTCTGGGCATATATAAAATGTGATGTAACACTTTACATTCAAATCAGAGCTTAGGTAATCTGAAAGCCTGGTGTTTGGGCTGAGCTAGGTAGTCATCTTTGGTTCTTGCTATAGTGAAAAGCAACTAAGAGCCTCACTGAGAATGTTTCTTATTTCTTATAAATGCTGGAAAGCAGCCTGAAATAATTTAATTAGTTGAATTTAATATTAAAAATAATTAGAATCTTAAATATACTTACTTAAATATTAGTTTGTATTCCAGTTTGGGGGATTTTTTTGCATTCCTTATACTTCCTAAAGTCTAAAGGCAATGTATTTCAGACTTTAACTGCACAGTTTGGGAAAAATATGCAAGTGAGACAAAATAAGGTAGTCAATGCCTAGATTCAATATACTTCAGGATAAGTCAGTATCTTCTTTTGGGTAAAAATTAGAGAGAGTTGATAGTACATCAGCAGAATACAGGTACTATCTTGTAATGGGTGTGATAAATAGCCACTGTATCCTTATTCAGACACTGCTTTTTCAAAATTTGACAGGACAGGGCCCTCACCTCACCTGGTCTAAGTTTGAAGCTATCCCTGCTTTGAGCAGCAGGTTGGACTAAATGGCATCCAGGAGTTCCTTCCTGTCTTAATTTTTCTGACTTTATTCCTCTCTTGTATGACATGGCGTTTGGTTTTTGCTTTACATTATGTTGTAATAACAATTATGTAAATATAGCATTCTAGAAAATGAAGTGCATGCTTCAAGCCCTCTAGGAAAATGGTGAAGATGGTAAAAATTGTCCTATGTATTGAAATTGCCACAGAAGTCCTGTTAAATTCTCTGGCATCAGGACTGGTAATTTTTGGAGCAGTTTTCTTGTATTGTGTTTTGGCTTTATTTTAAATTGACAGATAGGTTATGAGCACAACCTTTTAATTGTTTTTCATGCATTTTCAGATGCTCCATCTTGAAGTAGCCAGGGCATGATATTCAGAATTAGTGAGAAGTTATAGTTATGAACTTTTTCTGAGCCATGGGCTGAGCTTGAGGAGGAATCTCCAGTTCCCTTAGTCCATTATCATGGGTCCAAGATTTTGCCTTGGAGATACCAGGCATAGGCAAGCCAAACACCAGCAGATATCCCTGCTGCTGTGATTCTGTGGAGACTGGTATCCAGCAGTATGGATAGAAGTGCAGGAGCCATGGCATAGGTTCAGTGTACTTGCACCTGTTGCCCCACTACGATGTTGAAACAACCCCTGGGAAGATTGCGTTGCCTTCTCCCTGCAATAAGGAACACCTGAGCTGTGTGCTAAGTGTCCAAACTGTGCAGCTTCATGAAGATTTTGACAGAGGATGCAGAGCTCTCTGTTCAAAGAGGAGTACTTACCCTTTCTCTTCCCTGAAGGCTTAAACTTTTAAATATTATGTGAAAGAGGTAAGAAAAGGTCTCCAAATAAACAGCGCAGAAAGAAAATTCCAAACCTGACATAGCAGACTGGCCAGAAGAGCCATATGCCAAGGGGCTAATGCTATACTGAAATCCTGAGTGTACACAAACTATAAAATATATTAATCCCTTGATATTTTTCTCTAGTCCACTATTAGGAGGCCAAGGAATTGTTTGACAAGACCTTTCAGATGTTTGAAATAGCAAATGAATTTAAAATGTTGGACATTCTATGTCTTAAAATAACAATAAGTGTAGTCACAATGTCTTGTTACACTTACAAAACCTACAACTTATCATGAAGAAGGGGAAAGTGTTATTATTCCATTTGAGCTTAGAATACATTTTAGTTGTTTTGCAGTAACTGCAAACATAATTAGAAACACGTGTTAGCTACATCTTTTCTCCAAAATACAGAAATCCTGGGCACTGCTGAAACTGAGTCTTTCCTAAGAAGCCTCAAGTGCTTCACTTTAATAATGATTGTAAGTAATTGATGTTAATTGGTAATTTCTTGGTGGTGTCTTTATTTATCTTCTGTGCTTATTTTGTGTGGTTTTTTATCAAAAGACTGTGATGAGTTAGATCAATATTCAGATTCTATCATCTATTTATGTTTAAGATTTGGCTAAATTTTATTCATTGCTGGAGAGTCCCAGAAGAACTTTGGGAGCCTTGAAATTTGAAATGGGAAACATTCCTAGAGTTCTTATTTATATCACATTTGAGTTACAGAAAACTTGTTTTGGAATTTTAGATGAGTTCTTTGCTGCATTATTTTGAGCTGACTGTCAGAAAGAATTGAATATAATCTGATAAAATGGAGAATGCCCACTTCACTTAATGCACAGTGAGGAGGTGTTGATAAAGTTAGGGTCAGATTTCATTAGTTTTGCTCATGTGGATGAACACCTCATTTATCAGGTGGGTCTTCTCCCTTCTGTGGTTTTAATTCCCATTTGTATTCTGACATGTTCTCTTTCTCACAAACATCTATCTATATCCACCTTCTCCAGCCTTGGAGAAAATACTGTGGTCTTAGGTCCAGGGGCTAGTGTGCCTGAGGTCAAGCTGGAAGGGTATAAAAGAGGTCCCTCAGATAGTGTGTAACCTCACATAGTGCTCACCTTTTATTGGAATTTTCATCAGGAAATTTTGAAGACAGGGCTGGTGGGGAACTGTTGGTAGCAAGTGAATAGGAACTTATTGCTGGTATGGGTAGAGAGAAAAGTTATTCAGGTGTATAGAACAGCTATTTGAGCATAAGTGTGTTGTTTTTCTCATGGACTTCTATATTTAAATGATTCCTGCTCAGAGCCAGAAAATCTACCTTTTCCTGCTAGAAAAATATTAAGGATATGTCCTTCCCTTTCACCTTTTCAGCAAAATTTTCCTCCAGATTTTTTACAATAGGACAGAATTACCCAGCACCTTACTTAATGAGACTTTTCACTGATTGAAGGAAACAAATCTGCTTTGGAACTTGAGTTTGGATTTGGTTTTGTTTTGTTATGTTTTGTTTTGTTTTTGTTTTTCTGGTAGAAAAGCCAGATTTCAAATGACAAAGCAATATAAAAATTGTAACAAAGTTAGAAAATCCCAAGGGTAACTTAAGGGTAACTTAATAGGGTAAAATAAACATAACAGAAATTTTAAATTAAAAGATGCAAGTAAATCCAGTAATAAGACACATGCTTCCATGTTTTCAATGTAATTGCATTTATGGGAGTATGGGGAAACAGAAAGCAGAAAGTTGCCAGGCAACCATCTTGATAAAAGGCAAATCTTCATCCAACTTTCCAGTAATTCTGCATTTAGATAATGAAAAATTATTCTGGTTTATCCAGAAGATCTATGAATGTTGAGTGTATTTGAAAATGTATGGAGTCCCAGTTCATTATATAATGAGAAAGAAAATCTGAGAAAAGCAATATACAGTTAAGTCCAACTGACATGGAATGGGACTGGAAGATTCAACAAGTTAAGAATATTTATCCAGTTATATTCCAGATTCTAGATCTGAGATCGCAAGTATAATAAAATTACCTCAGTGCTTTCCAGGGCATTATGGTTAACACAGGACTGAAAAAAGTCATCCTCAATTGCCATTTACAAGCCCTTTTTTAACTCATTACTCCATCTTGTCGCTCACTCTTTTTCTTTTCAGTGTAACAATGTAATTGGTTACACTGAGGAGACCTGGATTTCACTTAACCCAGGAATGCGAGAGCTTCTGAGCAATAGGATGGACTATGAGTGCGTAAATACTGTTGGTTATTTTATCATTAATGTGGGACAGGCCACCTTGAAAGAATTACGTATCTGTATATCAGGGGCATCATCTCTTATCTGTAATTTATCATCACAATTAACACAATTTTTCTAGAGTAGGATCACATTTCCTCTCTTCTCCAAACTATTTCTTCCCCCTAAACAGTTGCATCTTTCCCTTCTGCCCTCCCAAGAATCTTGGAGAAAACAGTATACTAGGCTTTAATAGCAAATCCTGGGACCAGGGTGGCCCAGGGCTGTGTTTCTGATGGCTCTCCCAATAATGCTGTGGTAATGGGAACTATTTGGTGATGAAACTTTCCAGCAGGTCTCATTGCCTTTGACATGCTGGTATGCCATCCATGCCGTCTGTCTTGTGTAGTCCTCAGTGCTACAAGTCTTCACATTTTGTAGGACCAACCTTCCTGGAATTCAACTCTTATCTCGGAACTGAACTTAGAAATTAGGTGTTAAATCTGTAAAACATTTATGGACATAAAGAAGAAGACCCAACCTCCAGGATAACCAAGTTTATTTCTATGGAAGCATTGTCAAACATGGCATAGATCTGCAGTGAGAACCTAAGCAGTTAAAAAAGATTGTAACTCACAGGTACAGATCAGAGGAGCATGGAGAAAGCACATTAGTAAGGTACCACACAAATAGGACTACTATATCTACATATGAGGCTAAGAAATAAATGGAAATATTTTCTTTCTCACAGAAGACCTAGATAGTATTTTGAACATAAGTGAATGATATATTTTTTCATAGAGGGTGCCAAAATAAATGTTTCAGAGCTGCTTATCTTTAATCTCATGCAAACAAATGAAAGGCAGATCTTTTTTCTCGAGGAGCAAAGATTCTCTTTGCTACCATGAAATATTTTGAAACAGATCTTCAAAAACATTTAAACAGTTATCAAGAAAATATATATATCCTTTGACATATTGACTTATATTCTGCTTCTTGACCATAGGATTAGTTCTAAATGGTTTCTTGTGAATTATCTAAAGGTTGAATTATAACTTCTGGGATTTTCTTGGTGCTCTGGTGATTTCACTTCTTATTTCAGGAGATCTGCATAATCACATTTCTTGGCAGGGTCCCTTAGAATTTGCAGATTTGACTTGCTGCTACAGAAGGCTAACCATGGACTGGATCACCTTACATTTTTTAATTGGATTTAACCTGATTCCCCTTACTTGTGACCAAAGGAGGGGAAGAAAGGTTTTCTAAAGCAATAACACACAGTAATATTGTGGCCAGCAGGACCAGGGCAGTGATTGTCCCCTTGTGCTCAGCAATGGTGTAGCCACACCTCAAATCCCCCATTCAGTTTGGAGCCTCTCATTACAAGAAAGACATTGAGGTGCTGGAGCGTGTCCAGAGAAGGGCAGAGGAGCTGGTGAAGGGTCTGGAGCACAAGTCTGATGAGGAGAAGCTGAGGGAGCTGGGGGTGTTCAGCCTGGAGGTAAGGAGGCTCAGGTAGAACTTACTGTTCTCTACAGCTACCTGAAAGGAGGTGTAGCCAGCTGGAGGTCAGTGTCTTCTCCCAGGTGATAGGGCAGAAGGAAATGGCCTCAAGTTGCACCAGGGGTGGTTTAGACTGGATATTAGGAAAAAATTTCTTCACTGAAAGCATGGTCAAGCATTGAAACAGGCTGCTCAAGGAAGTGTTTGAGTCACTATCCCTGGAGGTATTTAAAAGACCTATTTGATCCTGGTGTTTGCTGAAGACTTGCTCAGGCATGTAAGATAATGTGTTCTGTTGCCTGGGGATAATCCAGCTTTAGCCCAGCTCCTTTTTTTTACAACCCTACTGCCTGCAGAGACACTTTAAGCCTCAGTTTTGCCTGTGCAGGCCAGCGGGTATATACCAAAACTGATCCAGTTAAGCAATGTGGGAAAGAGGTTACTTAGAGCCTGAGTTCAAAGTCAAGACAGAATTATCATGAAATATTAATACAGAATGGCAGAGAAGAAATTATACAGTGCAGATAGCACTGTAGTTGTGAGAGACACTTTCTTTATGTTCTTATATTTATGCTTTGAATTGTTATGTAAATAGGCAGGTTTTTGTCTGTGCATTTGATTTGGTTGTGTATTTAGTTTGTTATGTTACCAAAGTCTGTGTAAATTGAAAGTTTGCCAATTACAGTTATAAACAGTTGCAGCAGAATGAAAGTATTAGTGCTTATGAGATTTCATAACTGTCTGTTTGCCTTCCATAGCTATTTTCTGCTGGAAAAATCACAGACACCAGAGTAGCTGAGCTGAAGGAACAGTACACCAGGCTGCATAAGGCTGTGATAAGGTATAATATTCTTTTTCAAACATTCAGTAAAAGTAATTTTCTGCTCATGCTGAAGCCTAATTATCATTTAAGGCTTTCTTACAGTTATAGTTCATGAACAGGAAGCCAGAACACAAGGTTGAAAACCAGTATTATTTAACAGGAACTTTCAAGGTAATTTGGGATACTTAAATACTTGTTGGAACAACATATTTGTTTCTAACACAAACATAATAAAATTGGGAATGGACGTGCAGACTGCAACAGACAATTCACAACTTTAAAATAATTATGTATTTGAAGTTCATGTAGCCAGAATTTTAATATATGAAAAGACTGACTTGCTGAGCTGATGTCATAGAGAGCAACTAAGAAGTTAAAGGCTCATTTCCAAGAAGGAAAATGAAACTGTCACTCCTAAATAGGTGTGACTTTTACCCTCTGAGAATATTGACAGTCACATTAGACAGATAATAGGTTTTGATTAGAAGCTTAAGCTTCAAAGTCTAAGTTGAATTTGGAAATTAGGCGTCGCAATTGTGAGCCTGCCCTGCTGCAGTGTTTGCTGGAGAGACAGAAGAGATCATGCTCATGGCCCAATGCCTGGCTTGGGCAGGGCACGTGTGGGTGGAAGGAGAGAGATGGAGAGGGACAAATTGGGACACAATACTACAGCTGTACCAGGTGTGCAGGGTGTCCCAGAACAGAGCAGTCCTACTGAAAATACAGCAATACTACCATAGCATTTATGAATAATAGTTTTTATATTGCAGCATACCTGTAATTATCAGTAAAATCAGCATCATGGTAATCCTGTTACATTTTTGTGAAACATACCATAATATCCACCGTATTAACAATATTTTATCCCACTTTCACTGACAGTCCACATCAAAACCTTTATGGCAATTCTGTCATTGAAGATAAACCTAATTTAAGTATTCTAAAACAAATTCAGGTTATACCTGGGTTATGCTGGGATTTGCTGAGCATACTGGCAATCTGAATATCAGCAAGTGTTAAGTAATGTAAAGTAATTTAAAAGTATTCCAAAAACACTGAAATAATAGTTTTTCTTGAGGATATCTGAGCCTTCTACTTTTGTCTTATTATAAATGGAGAATTGGAATATGGCTCTGACTCTGTCAAATGTCATCTGACTTTATTTCAGATTACTGAGATAGAGAGCAAATCTTTCTGAGAAGAAAAATTAAAAACAGCATTACTAAACTAGTTTGGGTTCCTAGAAAATACAAAAAGACTTTTCTAACTGTTCAGATCAAACATATTATGTGGGGTTTGGATTAATTGATTGAGGTTTCTACCATACTGGTGTTCACTGACCTGAAGCAGAAATCCAGTAGCTACTAATTAGTTGATTTTTAGCCAATGTTAGTTTGAAAACCATCTTTCATTGGAAAAATACAAATATATTCCTACATGTTTTATGTATTTATAGAGTATTTTTTTATATTGGACATTTATTTGTGTAAAGGCAATCCCTTTGTGTGTATAACATGCGGAATATGGCCTGAGTGTAAACAGCACTCAGCTGTGTTTTCTGTCACACTTAAAACTACTCTTAACAGCATGCACCAAAAGCATGAAAATGTTAGATGGTAGATTACATGTCTCATTCTTTCCATCATTCTCACAGGAGTATGAAATGGCCTTCTGTACTTCTGTAAGAGAGTGGATCAGAGAGAATCATGTCACATTCATATGTCAAAGCAAAACAATGTGTGAACAAGCGCTAATTCCCACAGATAAGTTTCTCCTACTGCTAAAAGAAAGCAAGGGAAATCAATTACCCAAAATTGATCATTATCTCCAGTATATTTTAAAGACATCAAAAGTGGCATTCAGACATCAAAAGTGAGATTCACTTGTCCATATGTTAACATCAGTAGACATGCTCATCTGAATGAGGTACCAAGGTCCCTTAACAGTCAATAGAAAGAAACAGAGACCACACACTTCTTCCTTATACAGACATCTGCAAGGGTCCAGTTTTCTTCATCAGCTGTAAGGACTGTCCTGGTGGGAAGTGCAGTATGTGTGCATATTCTCTTCCTGCAAAGAGCCCTTCACAGAATAAATACTGTTTTTATTTGTTAGTTCTTCACCCTAACATGTGCAATGCAGTTCTCTGGATCAAGAACTTATTTTTTTCACATATTAGAGTTAAATCAATCCCTTTCCTAATTAATGCCCATCTGTCCTAGTGTTGTTGCAATCCCATATTAAGACAAGTGACACAGGAAGAGGTCTCCAAGCTGTGTATGTTTTCTTCTTTCCTTTATCAGTATATAAAAATCTCAAGGGGAAATCCTTATACATTTTAAGCAGCACAGTTGCCTGTGACGGCTGTGCCGAACTATTCCAACTGATCTCTCTGGTATACAATACAAATTTGTCTAATATGATGAATGCAATTAGTCTGTACAGGTAGTTTCCAAGGCTGTTGCCAGTGTACACAGAGCATAAGTGTATAGTGCCATCCTCTCTTTAGTGGCAAATAATCCTTTATTTCTTGCTTTCATTTTGGCACAATTTGGCATTCTGAAATGCTGAAAGATGTCACCTGGCAGATAACATCTTTGATACTTTTCTTCAAAGTCCTAAGTGCTTTTGAGTTTATGTTGGCTGAAAACAGGCTGTCATCCCGTTGTGGTGCTGTCTCACCCATCCACTTTGCAGTAAGGCTGCATCTAAAGTTGAAGTATCTGAGCCTGTATTTGGCCCCTGAAAACCCTTTTAGTCACTCAATTATGTGCCCTAGTTGTAGATTTTATTTATGTTATCTCAATTTAGGAACCTAGTATGAATATTCTGATAACCCAAACTAGAATATGCTCAGGTAATAATGAAGATTCACTGGCAGATAGGGAATCTTATTTTCTTAAACCTCTGCTAAATTACTAATTATTTCACAAATTCAAAAGCTGCCACATCAGACTGCACAAACCTACTTTTGCAGTCATGTCATTCTATATGTGTTCATTTTGTAGACGTGAAGTTATTTCTTCATTGTCTTCAATTAAATTTAAATCAACACAGGAAAAAATACTGTTGGCATCTGAAGGGAGCAAAATCTAGATTCAACACTCAATTCTTGTTTCTGTTTTTCTTTTTTTTTAATTATCTTGAAAAAAATCAATACTAAAAATTTTGTTTTTATGTATTCACTTATCTGTTTATGTAACTGTATGTAAAATGTACGTGTTATGAAAGAATTGTTTGAAACTATGTGTGCTACTGCAACCAATTATATTTTCTCCTGCAACTGCATAAATTCTTTTAGATTTAAAGAAGATTTACATATCATACAGAATGCAGTGTTAATAAGTCAGTTTATTTTTCCCTTGGTATATGTGTGTAAATATATCGCACATGAAATTATTTGTTCATTATAAAGGCACACTCTGTTTTCTGTTGAAGTCTGTGGTTTTCTTATTTTCTAGTTTAGAAAAAGGAAGTGGTTATCTGGGGAGAAATGTTGCATGAATAAAAACCTTTTCGGCTGCATTATTTCAACTATATTTGTGCAGTAAAATCAGTTTTATATTTTATACTCTTATGACCATTTTACCATCTCAACTCTATTCTTTAGTGTGTGATGTAATTTTGTTTTTCTCTCTAAGCCAAAAATGTCAAATTTGAACCAAAATTTATGTCTAGAGTTTCTCAATATGGGAAATTCTAAGTTCTTTTGTTTTTAAAACAAAACCTAAATTGCACTACGTTTTTAATTAGTAAAAGGCAAGTGATAGAGTTCTTTATTCTTCTACATAATTGTGACTAATTTTAGCATGCCATTATATAAGTCATAATGTAGTAATATTAAGGAGGCATACACAATGATTTCCATAGCATAAAGCATCGGTTTATGTGTGGTGCATTGTATATGAATTTTCATACTGTAGTTCCCTTTAAGAGTTTTCCATAATAATCAACGTATTTTACTAACAGCCTTTAGGATGTTTTTCAGCTATTACCACCCAGGTTCCTAAGTTGTGAATGCCAGTCTCTTGACACTGACAGGAGCTAGTTTGTTGTTTCTGTGGAGCCAGTCTTTGGTAATACATTTTGGATCAGATCACTGATCATTGATCTATGGGCTTCCACAGATGCTAACAAATGTATTTTCATTTGTATTGTGTATCATTACAGGAGTTATTTCAGATCTTGGTAGCACTACAGCAGTAGCAAGATGTAATTCATCACTGGGTAGATGTTCCAGTGTTTATTAAGAAAGTTGTCATATAGGCCAGACTGGGCTGTGTCCTGGCGAATACTTCACCATTACAGCTCTCCACACTGAATCAGATCTAGCCTTTGGAGCTTCTTAGGATAAAATGTATTCCCTGTCTCTTCATTTGTGTTTAGGAAGTGCTAGACAAATAAATTAGACTAAGTAACATTCTGCCATCTGGTTAAAATTAGATGAGATGAATCTCACTCTAACTGTAGGTATGCAGAAAAATACCCCTGAGACCAGATTCCACTGCTCTCATGGCATCATAGGATGATTCAGGTTTGAACAGAACTTAGGAGGTCTAACCTCCTGTCCAAGGCAGGGTCAACTAGGAGGTCAGACAAGATTATTCAGATCTTAATTCTATCTCATCTTGAAAATCTTGAATTAAATATTGTAGGTATGTAAAGAAGTATAAATACAAAGCTTGTGCTTCTCATTGACTAGTTCTAAATTTGTGTATTTAATGTAGTTTACAGGAATCTGAGACCAAGCTGTTGCAGGAAGCTGAACGCCTGAGTGCAGAACTGGAACAACGTGAATTGGAAAAAGCAGAACAGTTCCCTGATGAAGCTTCCAGCGAAGCTTCCCGAATAAGGCAACAAATTCTGAGCTGCCGAAGTGAATACAATGTTGTTAAAGGAAGAGTGTATGAAAATCGGTTGAAGGTAGAATGGTAGGTGAAAGTGGTCAAATGCTGCTAGTTTTATCATAGCTAATCTAGAAAGATGGTAACATGGAATACAATTCAATTCTCCTTTACATCGTACATGAACACATTTCTTGATGGCTGTTGTTAAGCAAATTGCCACAGACTTTCCCCGGTAACAGCAACATGTCGGTGATTAATAAATTTACCATGGTGAGGGATTTGTAGATAAATTTAGAACATGGGATGGTGTCCTTTAAAATGCTGTTTAAAATTTACTACATTGCATGAATAATATTTAGGTAGGCAAAATTACCATGAACAATTGTAGTCGAGGACACCTTCAATACAAATGTTTAAAGTGCCTCAGAGACCTGTTGGCTTGGATTTTTGGAACAATGTCATAAATAGACCCAATGCTATTTTTGAACTTCAGCAGCACAGTGCATTCAAGTTTTTCTATTCAGGTATTCAAAGGGGAAGAAATACTTGTATATTCTAATGTCAGAAAAATGATAAATTTGCTGTGAAAGGAGTGAAATCTTAACATTTCTATATAAGGACAACAGTCCAGAATTAGCTTGGTATTGTATACATTTCAATTATCTGCATACTTTATAGCAAAATTACAAGCAGAAGGATTGCATTTGTAAAAATATATACCTAGGCAGATGAAATCAGATTTTTATTTCTTGGGGGGCTTGCTATTTTTACCTATCCTCAATCCAGCTGTAGTGTCATTGGTGTGTATATAAACACACAATGTCAGCATCTCAGCAGTTAAGATTATTATTCTGCAAGGAAATCAGGGACACTGTACACACTGCATGGAGCAGATTTTTCCGGCAATTCTTTCTTGATTGTTTTTTGGTTTTTTAGAGCCAAGTGCTTGCTCCAAGAGAAAAAGAAACTTGAGAATGAAGCAAATTGGGAGTGGGAAAGAAACATGGAAAGCATCTGGAAAAAATTATTTGCTATGAGATAACTAAGAAACATGAAATTTCCTGAAATAATTATTAAATACAGAATTTATTGCAATTTCCAAGCAGTCCAGAAATGAGGTCTTCAGAAGTATCATGCTTTTTAACTGTTTGTCCTCATATCTTATGAACATTTTTCACTGATTTTGCATCACTTTTCAAAAAAATTTTGAGTATTTATATGTTTAGGGAATATTTTCCCATTCTCTATTTTCTACCTCTAGTCAAAAGGAGAATTCTATTCTATACAAAATGCAGTGTAGGTATTATTTCAATTACCCTGAACATTTACTGGAATAGTCTTTATATATGAACTGAATATCTTGCAGATTAAAAATCCCCTTTTTGGGTCAGTCATGCTGTAAAAAATGTTTCTTCACTGTAGTAAGAAACTTATGCCTTATATATTGCCTGGGATCCAAGCTAGCTGTACAGTCTGACCAGAGGTCCATGAGGTGCATTATCTAATGGACACCGAAAGTGCAGCCCCAGCCACTTGTGATGTGGGGATTTCATGAGCCAAATACAATCCTCTATGTTTGGGAATCCTCAGTTGACCTCTATTCCTTTGAACTTCTTCCGTCTCCTCCAGAACAAACTTCTGACATTGCAACACGCTGGGCGATGAGTTCCACAGATTAACTACGTGAGAACTGCCACCTCCTTGCTTTTTGAACCTGACTCCTACAGCTTCATTTTGTGCCCTGTAGTTCTTGTATTGGATGAGGCAACGAAGATGCAACCCTGTCTTCATTTTCACTGTTGCAGAATGGTTTGATAGATCTCTTTTGTAGAACCCCTTCCCCCTTTAATTTGTCAATTTTTCAAACTCAGGAGCTACAGATTATTTAATTGTTCCTTATTTGGAATCTGTTTCATGCCGGATGGTAGCACTGGGTTTTATGCTTGTTGTGGGTGTGAAGTGAGAAGGATGTGCCTTGGCTATCTGTGGATTTGCTTTCTGGGAGCGAAATTCCAGAAATATTCAAGAAATTATACTGATTTTGAGTTGGGCTACTGTAGAATGAACAGGACTAGCACAATATGTGTGAAGAATGGTTGAGTGAATGTAGTGGAGAAATGAGAAATGGACTATGAAGAAAACGATATAATGGGAATGAATACATGTTTGTAATGAAGGGATGAGTTTGGTGCCTGTGAAAGACAGTGAAAATGAATGTCCAGAAGAGAGTTGTGACTAGCAGGTGATCTAATAATAACACAGATGTAAAATGAAGATCTATATGCTTGCAGATTTTATCCAAAGAATAAAGCAACATTTTCTGAAATATTTATGTGCATGGACAATGTCACAGACAGAGGGGAGGGAAGCTGCATCTAAGGATATTCAAAGTTTGCTGTTAGGTTGCTGCTTGGTTTCCTTAATTTCTCAGGATAAAAAGTCATGGTCCAACCTCTCTTGGCCCTTGATCTCTCTGGAACAGAGTTTCTCTTGTTGTCCAACTGTGTTAATACAGTCCCAGCTGTGCTTGGCGCTTACAAGTGAATTTCTCCTTGGGAATTATGACTAATGGCTGTTCAGTCTAAAAACAAACATGTTGTTTATTTATCTTTGTATGTATAGCAGGCAGGGAACATGGAGGGGGAAAGGTTTTGAAGGGATTATCTGTGTCTCTTATCTACTGCTTTATCCTTTTTTTTAGAATGTCTGCTCAGCTGTAAGTGAGAAATCTAATCTTCTTTCTCTGGTTCTACAGATCTCTGTTCCCTTGTTTCTGTAAGCTTTTATTTCTCTGAAGCATCCCTCTTATATCTGATAACTGTTTCCTGCCTTAATTCACTTTCTCTGATAGCTAAGAGTACTTAGCACCTTTTTTGCACTCAGATTCAAATCTGACAACAATGACATTTCTCTCTTGCAGAGTCATACAGATATGCCATAACATTTGCAAACGTCTAAAGGTCTCATAGTATTCCATACTCATCTATCCCTATCTAATTTCCTATTTGTTCGCCTCTGTAAACAATTTTTCTAGACCTTTCTTAACAGCTGAAGGCACTATTTAATCTTCTGTTTTAATTTGTTATTGTTCCATGAATAGTCAACACTCCCAGAATAAATTTAAATTGCTTTCAGCATTGTAGTATCCTCAGGTTTTCAGGAATTTTGTGACTTTTTCATAGTTTGAATAGGTACATGAGGTATTCAGAAGCCTCTGTGACACACTTCAGCTGTCAGGGAGGTCGCCCTGAGGGTGACTGCATGGATGGTGTGTTCCCACTGTAGATATGTGCCTCCTCTTCCAGTTTGTGTCCAGTTCTGCCATAAGGATGTACTGGGCTCATTGCTGGTGTGTCTGCCTGAGAGCTCAGCACAAGGAGAGCAAGGGTTGGAAGGATTTTACTGAGCGTATAAAGCTTGGGCTACTATCCCAAAGTCAGAGCTGACTTTGGGAGTATTCTTCCTCTCAGTAACTACTTGGCAAGGGTAATAAAGTAAAAGGAAAAGGAGTCATCTCCACTCAGTTCTGCTAAAATTGCATTCAGAGCCATGAAATTTCTCCCTATAGTTTATAAGAAGCCTCAGTAAGTAAGAATATAGATAAAAAAAGCAAATTAGTGGAACAAGAAGGAATGAATCTGTGTGATCAGCAAGGATTTGATCTGGCTCAAGGAGACATTTCACTTTAATGTTTGTGTGAGTCTTGGAGTTCTGGTTTATGAGACAAAATAAAAAAGAGCTGCTTTTCATTATTATACAGTAGTAGCAACAGTAGTTTATTGTCGACAAATAATAAATATTAAATCTAAATCTATCATCTAAGCAATTCATTTAAAAGTAAGCAATTAATTTGTACTAAATTTATCTATAACAAGAGTTTGTGAGGTTAAAGGTGCCTGATGCTTTAAAACAATCTTGTTTGAAAGCCTGGGTCCAATCTCCAGCTCTCACGGTGATTTGTGCAGGTAACAAAATGGCTGAAGTTGCTGAAGTATTCTGTGCAACTGCATGGAAGTCAGGATTGCAAAACTGACTTTGTCCTTGTAGAAGCATTGCAAATAAGGAAAGCTATTTCAATACTTGTAATTATTTCTGTATTAGTCACTCAGTAATTAAAAAGTAAAAAGTTAAGCTTTTGTCCATAGTTTCTCTAGTAAAGAATGGCAGGCTATAAGCAAAATAAATAGCCACAGCTGAAGTTGTATCTGCTGGTCTTGTAACTGCATTCTCTGATACCTACAAACTAATTACAGCTCAGAGCCTTACAGGAAGCTCATGCTGGCAGCTTCTCAGCTGTGATAACTTCAACCTGTGGTCACTAGGTTTTAGTTGCAAGGTGCCAAACACCTTCTATGGATTTCCAAGCAATCCCAGCTATGAGACAGAGTAGCTGAAGGAGTTCACTTTCTTGCATGATGGGACTTTTAATGATGACAGCGTTGTGGTTATTTCGTGAGCTGAGGAAGTGAAATGGACCTCTGTTGACAACTACCACTACATTTCTTAATCTCCCCGTCTTAATTTTTTTATTTCTGTGTCAGCTTGCAGCTGTAAATGTCTCTCAGGGAAAAATCTGGAATGTATTTTTATTAATGGCCTGGTTTTCCAACTGCCTTTTTTAACTCATTATATCTGCATCTCTGATAGCTTTTCATGTACAATACTGTTATTAGGTTTCATGAAAATAAGAAGAATGTTAGAAACATTTGCACACATTAATGCTTAAAATTAAGAGTTTGCATGGTGTGTGTTGTTAGAGGTATAATAATGGTAATAATAAAATCTACATGATGTTGAAAAATACATCCATCAAGGAAGGACTATAAAATGGGAAATTTAAATGCCTAATGCCAGTTGCAGCTGTTTTGTTTGTTGTTGTGATTGATGTCTAAGTAAAACAGTCATGGGGTTGTTATCCATATAACACAGACTAAAAGATTCAAATGCTAAATTGAAAGATCAAAATTTCTCTGCTTATCTTACATTAAGCTTCCGTGTTCATCTATTAAATCAGAGACTAAAATTCTTTGAAGAATCTTATTTGATTTCTAAATGTGTGTTAATAATCCTTCCCTCCCCTTTAGAGTCCACAGGGAGATACATATTATCTTCACCTGGTAATTTAAGTAATCCTAAAACAGTCACCTGGGAGGTCAGATGCCCATTGGAGGTCCCAGTTGTTATCCCTGACAGTAAGGAAGCCCAGAGCTTAAGACTTAGCATAGGGCTCCTGTCAGATTTCTGGGTGTGAGCAGCTGGATCAAACTCATTGCTCAAAAGAGAGAGATTTAACTTCTTTCTTTCACCCATTATTTTCTTTTCACCTTTCCACTGGCTTTTGTGTGGAAGCAGTTGGTCTGATGGCTATTTGTGTAGCTGGGTCCTTGCCATTCACTGTTGCCTTCGTTTATGTCACAGAAAATGAGGTGTTCAAATCGTTTTGCTTTTGCTGGATGGAAAGGTCTTTGTTGTGAAACTGGAATGGTTCCACAGGAATCTGTCCTCATGAGTGAGGAATGTGACAAAATGAAAATAGTGTCAACTTTGCTCTCCTTCCTGATCTTTGGTATTACTCTTTTGATCGTCCAGCGTGATATGAAAGAGGGCAAAGCACGGACTAACCACAAGCCATGCAGTACCTCTTTAATCATTTTGCACAGGACTTATTTAATAATATTTTGTAGCAGTCAAACAGTTACAGGTAATTGTGCAAAGTAGACATTCATTATCCTTAGTGTGACTATGCCAGTCCCAAGGAGTTCAATTAGGAGTACTGCCAAAATGGGTTTGGAATATGATTTTGGAATTTTGGAAGTATTTTTTTTTAAATAATTTTATCAATTTTGGGGGACGATTTATTTAAATTCAACTTTTTTCTTTAAAAGATTTTGTTTTGCAAACTCATTCACTCTGTAAGTGTTCAAACACTGGCATTCAAATTAGTTTTTAGACTTTACCAGTCCCTGTAGAGGCCTATAAAAATATCATACATGCTGTATATCAACAGCATCTACTCTGCGTCTGTTTTCTCTTTGCTCTTCATCTGAGCCAGAGCTTCCTATTAAGGGGATGGATGTTGTTTTGTTTTGTTTATATTGCAACACCACCAACCCAGTTCTCTTTTTTTCCCCCCACTGTTTACTTTCCTTAACTGGAAATATGTTGCCTGAGACTTCCAGGTATAAGCTTCACTCCTTTTATTGGAGGACTCAAATATAAGAAAGAGTTTATTGAGAGGGTGGTGGAGTGGGGGGAGTGAACCTCAAATCAACACTGCTAAAGGGTTGAGCATAAGATCCTAGGGATGGTCCTCCATGAGGTTGGCTGCTGGAAGACTGATCTCTCTTCCCATGACCACACACTTTCTGAAACCTGAACCACCACCACCATGCAAATTCTTATGCTACTGCTGGAAGGTTTCAGAAGAAAAAAAAAAAAACAATCAGCTGCCTCTTTTCTGTATCAGCCTCATTATGAGGTAACTGTAATAACTGCTTTGGGTGTGTGGGGCTGCCCAGGAGTCCCTTGCCATTGTTTATAGCTTCAAGTGACACAACTGTTTTATGGAAATTTGTCCCCTTCTCTTAATGCTTCCCTAATCTAAAGAGTTATTAATTCTACCAGACCATTCTGGATCTCAACAAAACTTGACCAGCACATCCTCCCACTGGAGTTATACACTTTAAGCACTGAAGTTGATTCTTTGCTATACCTGGGACAGAGGATTTGTTTGTTCCACCTATTGCTTAGTTGAAATCTTTACTTCTTTATAGCCCGAGACTCTCAAATGTCATTGTAGGTACTAATTACATTTCAGGAACCTGCCTCCTTGTTCCAGTGAATAGCAGAGTGACTCAGTGAGGTTCAGTTTGGTTGTGATGGCATACAGACTGCTGTAGCCCATTTACCTCCTACAGGTGCAGACCTGTCCTGTGCATGCACTGGGGATGTACAGATGTACCTTCAGTAGGGATAATCTTTTGTATTTGGCAGTATTTACCTATCTGCTACCAAGAAGCTCCCTACTGTAAATCCAACAAGCTTGGTTGAACTCCCTTTTTATAATCGTTCCTTCATCTTTCTCAGGGCAGTGTTACTAAACACCCACAAGATCTAAGAGCTTCCCTATTTTTTCCTTTCCTCCTTCTTCACTTCTTTGGCATTTGTCCCTATTGTTGCCTGAAATTAAATTGCAATTTAGTTTTGAATATAGGTTAAGATCGCTGTGGCTATTCAATTTCGTTTTCTACCATACTCCTTTGACTTAGCCTAAAACCCCTGCCACTTTTCAGGACTTTTTTTCCACAGGATCCAGTCCAGATGTGAGGAGCTTCACTTACAGTTGTCTGAAAAGTAAATATGCATGTGAAAACATTCCCAGGAAGAAGGCTTCTCACAGCAACTGCACTTTCTTTGATATGTGATGACTTTGTGGCTATTTATTACCTACCTCCTCTTTCCATTTGCCACGTTTCCATGTTAATATTTTAGTTTGATGTTGGAAGGAACTGTGTGTGTAGGGTGCTGCTAGTAAAAGGCAAGGGTGAGTGAGGCATGAATGCACCCCTGCAGGTGGTCAGACTAAGAGAAATCAGGTTCAAATGTTTAGATGTGTGCACTGTAGAAAAAGATGTGTACACCTCCATACATACACTTAGGCCTTCAGGACCCCCAGCTACCAGTCAGCAAACTTCCTTTAAATCTGAGCACCTTTCATGATAATTTGCTGTGTGTTCAGTCTAACACAGCTTAGGCTTTCATACTTTCTTACCATTTACTATATTACAGTAATGATTATTATATTACTAATATATAGCAGTATATATATTCTGCTTTGATTTTTACTGTAGTTTGCGAGAAGAAAAAAAGCTTCTGGAAAATGAATACGAAAAAATGTCAAAAGAAAAGGTAAGTACAAAACATGAGAAAAGCAATGTTTTATGTTCTGTCAGCTAACATATAAAAACATCACTGAAAACATTTTCACAGCATGTATTTTTAGAGTTTATTTAAAATAGAATACATAGAAAAATAGATTTTAAAAGAAGCAGATTTTATATGCTATAATATATCATTCTCTTTTGACAACTCTAGAGCAAGCAATAAATAACTGATTCAGAAAAGATCTGGATTTTTTTGTTTACTCAAGAAAATATTTACTATATTCAGCAAATGGATACCACATGTAAAGATAGCTGCAGGTTTTTGGTTCTAGGCTGTGAACATGAAAAATACCTTTGCAGTCATAAATCCTGAGGAATATATGTGGCTTTGTTAGAAATAAAATTCTGAGAGTATTGATAGAAGAAACACACATCTGGTAAAAAAATACATTTCATATCTTGTCATTAAAAATGTTATCATCATTCAATGTTAGTGAGTCTGTGTTGTCAGAAGCCTGCAAAATGTAAAAGCAAAAATACAATTAATCTGGTCTTTTACTTCATTTTTAAAGAAAGATGATAAAGTTAAACAGTTGAAAGAAAATTGTGATGAGCTCAGCAAGGAAGTAATCCAGAGGAAAGCAGAAATTGATTCAATAAAAGAAGCTATTTCGTCCAAGGAAAAGCTGATATTAACAGATGAGGAAGAAATGGAAAAGCTTCAGGAGATGCAGACTTATTTAAAAGTAACACAAAATTAATTGTGCCTTTGTATCTGTGAGTGCATGTGTGTGCATATGGGTACATGTTCTGTCCAAAGGAGCAGTGAATCTTCTGGATGTTGTTTGTCATTCCAAATTCATTATGTCATTACATTAAATATTAGACCATTTTTCAATAGGCATGAAACATGCTGCTGTGCCATATCCTTATTACTCTTTTAGGAAATAATAATAGTCATGGTTTTGATTAAAAAGTGGTTTCTATAAAGACATCTTAGCTATGATGTGTTATTGTAGGCTGCTGAGATTACAGTTCATACAGATTTGTGCTGAGAATTAAAAATATACTTGGGTCTACTTCTTTCCATGATATAAATAGCATGGTAAAATATATTAATAACATTTGAGCATAATTTTTATCTTGAAGACATACTAAAATTGTAAATATCAATGTTTAGTTTCAAAAGTAGCAGCTGCAATTCTCTGGGACAAACTCAAGTAATTCAAAAACATATTTCCTACTAATTTTCACAGCAGTTCTAAGTGAATACTACTGCTATGAAAACTCATCAGATTTTGAGGCTATTAATCAAACCTTTCTGTTTTGTCACTAGGCTGAGCTAGTTAGGATCCTTGGCGCTCCAAAGCAACTTGCAAAAGAAACTGAGAAGTTGAATCAGAAAAAAATGTATGTTTTTAATAAATAATTCTATGTACATGAATATATGTATGTATGACTTCTTCTCATCCCTTGGTTATAGAAATGATTGAGGATAGTTGTTGATTAAAATTAGGATCAACATTTAAACTAACACTTCCACAGCTGCCTGTGTGGCGTGAGCTACAAACCCTTTCTCCCTTGGTCCTTCAGTACCAGCTGTTGAGTCACAGGTGCTTTGCTGTAAGGTCCTGACATGAATTGCAGTCTCTAATACTTCATCAGGAGAAGTGTAGGCCAGCCACCAGCCTTTTCTTTCTCTCTCATGTGAAGCTGGGGTTCTTCTCTGAAGCTCTCTGGTGAAGCTGGGGCTCTTCTCTTCTCTGAAGCATGGCCTGTGCTGTTTTCTGTATGTGTAAAATCAAATTAGCACTGTACAGTTTCAGCCAGGTCACTCACAGATCCCAATGGTCCAATTGCCATCCAGACGAATGATGGGTTTTGTACCCTGTTTGTGCACAGGGTTACACTGAAGTTTTCGTACCTCCTGCTTCCAATCCCTATTTGTAATACAGAAACTCTTTGACTATGTTAAATATCTCAGGTTTAAAACTTGTATGATGGTTTTCTTCTACATTTTCCTCACTATTCTGCGTAATGCAACTCTGCCATCATCAATCTAAGACGTTTGCCCTATAGCGTTACAGAGAAGCAATTTCTAAAACCTACATTGTGCCAGTGGCTATTAATGAAATATTTAAATGAGTCTTTATATTGCTGTCACATCGCAGAATAAACTAACCAGAATTCCCAGTCTCAGGAAGAATATTTATTAGTGTCACACCCATGCACCTAGTAATGTTGACAGAAATTAGTTTACTAGAACTGGTTTTACTACTGTCATGGTGCTAAGCTGTCAGTTAACCCCAAGGCTATTTGCAATTTTATTTTTGGACTATATTGGAATTTGAAGGTTTTCACTGTCTGCTTTCACACATATGTTGTTGTGAAATAATTTTGTGTGTTCACAAAAACTGACAACTTACATTTTGTCTTTTGAGTATGGATGTGGAAAAGTTAACCCTCACTGCTTTGTTAAAATATATCCACAGAGATGCAGAGAAGGAGAATGAAGTCCTAAATGACAAAATAGAAGAATTGAATAGAACTCTGAAAGCCACTGAAAGAAGGATTGAAGAGATTTTGCAAGAAAAAGAAGATGTAATGAAGGAATTGAATGAGAGAAAAACTTTGATAGAAAACAATGAAAGAGAATGCATTAATTTGACAAAATTACTAGAAATGAGCACAGAGAAGGAATTAGCTGTCCTGTCAGACAGGTTAGAGACATGAGCCTCATGAGACATGAACCATGTGGAAAGAGTGAATGATTCTCTGTTATCAAAAGTCTATTTCTTTTTTCTACTGTATTGCTTCTATTTTCAAGTTTTATGCTGCAACCAGTGCAAATTAGAAATTATCAGGCTTGATATTGACAGATTTCAGAAATGCTTACGTAAAAATTTGGGATCTGGAATCTAGGCTCTGGCTTGAAGAAGAGCATGAAAAAGCATAAGCATTTGATAAAATGCTATGAGATTTTGCTCTTAAAGTGAAATATTTTAAAGGGTTTCTCTCTTTAGTGTACATATTTTCCTTCCTGTGTAACTCACTGAAAGTAAATTGAAGAAGAAAAAACATGTCAGTATTTTCATTTTCAAATGAGAATCATAGCTGTCTGCACTCACATACACCTGAATTTCAGTGGGGATTGCTTAATCATCTCTTTAACAGTCCCTTCAATTATGATTTTATATTTATTTGGTAAAGTAAAATAAACTCTTAGTTTGAAGGCAAGCATCAAATGATTCCTCCTTTGCAGAGGAGGATATACAGTTGTAATTCTGCCCATATGCTCAGCAACAATGCTTTTGCCTTTCAAGCTTTGTGTTAAAGGCCCATGTCATCTTATTTTGAAATGTTCCGTCATAGTTAAAAATGTGTTTTCTTCTTCCTATATATACTAGTTTCCCTGGAATTTTTAACATATTTAGAGCAGACTGTGAGACCTCATTGACATAATTAGGGTATTATTATCGATTACAGTTATAAAATGCAATCTTTTTAGGTAATTTTTGTCAGGAGTTTACGAGTTTGTCTTGCTGCTGAGCCATAGTGATGAAGTACTCAAAACCCATTAAAATAATCGTGCCTGTTTACATATATTGATTAAGTTACCTGTTTCTAAAATTCTGTGTCTATCTATACAGACAAATTCTGGAAAATAACTTAAATAAATGTGTCTCGGAGAACAAAAAGCAACAAGATATTCTCAGTCACCATCAAACACAGAAAGATAGAGAACTGAAATATTTAAAAAAGTTGGAGTTACAAATGAAAGGGATTTGTGATTCCTTGGAACGAGATAAGGCAAAGCATAAAAGACTCAAATCAGAGGTCTGTATGAATGCATTGATCATAAAGATTGTAAATTTTCTTGTAAGATATACTTCTGTGAAATCTCTTGACAATCCTATAAGGGAAAGGGGGTAAGGCTGTTATTTCACCTTCTTCATTTCCCCCTTGCTTTAGTATTTCACTCATTCCTCTTTCAATATTGCTTTATTCTTTTCTGTTTTACTTAGTCTTTTGACTATGGTAATTTTAAGGGGAAGTATCATTGTGCTTGTATATTCAAAGCATTTTCTCTCTTTTCTGCTTCCAATATTTTCTTAAAAAATTACTTTTTCTATAATCTTTTCATATTTTCTTTCACCCCTGGTTCTTCCATTCTCTCTTTCTTATGTATATTTTCTCCTATACATGCTCCTTGCTTAGTCTAGATTCTGAGTCATATAAAATTAATCTTGTTTAGTCAGGTGAATATTTTTTCACAGGACTTGATGTTTTCTACCTTATCACTATCCCTGAAATTTTTCTTGGTCCTTCTGAGCAATTCAGGGCAGAAAAGAGTCTTAATAGTTGTAAAATTTTAAAAAATAATTATATGTATTGAAACTCATATATACTTAGCTTTGCTATTTAAACAACTCCAATTATTACTTGATAATATTTAATATTATTAAACAATTTTTTTTTCTCCCTTGAAATTCCTTCTCAATTCACTTGTGTATTACCTATTAATATAAGCTCACCTGGGAGAAGGGAGGAAAGCTCTATAGCTGCACAACAGTGTTTTGGATTGAATTTTCTGAAATAATGATTAAAGGGCTGACTCATATTCTGGACTTTGATCTTAAAGCTTAAAGAGTTTCTGTTCAGTATCAGCTAAGAGAGTCTGGGAGATGGTATTTTTTCTCGTGTTCCCATTGAGGAGATGTTTCTGGATGAAGAACCACAGTTGTTCAAAAACATGTAATGCTAAAATCAAATGCCATAACTCACCAACAGCTGTGGTTAGAGTCTACAGTCTGGGGTGAGATCCAAACCCATCTCAGCCCAATTCCTTCACCCTGTGGAAGAACAAGACCTTGTATGTGTCTTACGAATAGTATTATTGTGAGGAGTAGGGGAAAGGGAATGCTGCAGGACACAGAAGTGGCATTCTAATCAGGATTTTGCTCCAGCACAGCAGGATACTACTCTAATGCAAGCAGGCCACAGCAATAGAGTTGTTTTAACCCATCCTCCCATGCTCTGTGTTTTCTCTGATTCCTTCCTGGGCTCTGTCAGAAGAGCAACTGTGAAATCACTGCTCCTCTGCAGTGTGGCAAATTCAAATGCCATACTGCAGTAAGGCAGAGTCAAGTGGCAAGCTGGATTCTGCTCACCTTTTGCTATATTGGGACAATTTTAATTTGTAAGACTTGGGAGCACACCTAGCAAAAGCTAAAAACCAGTATTTTAAGAAAATAAAATTTTTTTGACTACTTAAACCCCCAGATTTGCATTCATTTGTTGTGATTCAAAGAGAAAAAATCACAAGAATTAATTGTTTGTATAAATATGTGATTGCAGAAGCAGCAGTACATCAGCGTTGTTCCCCAAATTTCTTCTTTTGAATCATTTGCTAAGTGCAGAATGACTGGTTTGTAGAATAAGGAAATTACAGGAACACTTCCTTTAAATGTGTTTTTCGCGTTACCAAGTTGTGAAAGGTCAGCTATTGCTAAATGCCAATGCTGTGTGTGAAAGAGGACTGCTGCTCCTCTCCATGTGGGCCTTCTCCTTGGTCAGGCCAACACAGAGACTGCTAAAAGTGCCTAAGTTTAGCCCTGTCTTATATGAACAAAAGTCCTTAATGGATTAAAGATGTTTATATGAGCATTTTACTTTGACACAGCAGAAGTGGTAACTAATATATGCTCCACATAAAAGTTATTTTTGCTCCCACCACAAGAGCAAACAGGCTTTACTGATCTTTTAGTAAACCGAAGTCAAATTAAATCTCAGAGCTGGCAGCTGCAACCAAAGTAACTCCCCACTTTGACATTTACTGTGTCTCTTGTTCCCCTTTCCCTTATTACAAATGAACAGCATTTTATTTTACAATATTACCACAGAAGTGAAAATCACAACTGGAAAATATTTATTTCTCAGTATTGATTTTTAGTGTTTTGAACTCTATATCAACTCAATGTCTGGTTGAGATCTGATCAAGATATCGCAGGGTTGGGTGTATTATCTTTGAATACCTGTGCTGTTAAATGTAATTTTTTCCCCACCCATATGAATTACAGATTTGCTATTAGAATAATTTGGATTGGAAGGGACTTTTAAAGGTCATTTGATCCAAAGCCCTGCAATAGGCAGGGCCACCTTCATCTAGATCAGGTTAGTCAGACCTCAGTCCAACCTGGCCTTAAATGTTTCCAGAGATGGGGCATTAATCACCTCTCTGGGCAACATGTACTGGTGTTTCACTACCCTTGTTGAACAAAATTCTTCCTCATATCTAATCGTCCCTCTTTTATTTTAAAATTAATACCCCTTGTCCTATCACAACAGGTCCTGATAAAATATTTGTCCCTATCAATTACAGAGAGGCAACATATGCCAAAAATTAGCCTAATGCATTATTTTTTATATGCTTATAACCATAAAGAATTTTTAAGTGAAGTTAGTCACAGTGAGGCCAAAACAATTTTTTGTCTTAGAAGTTATATGATGTAAGTAGTTGGAATGAGATTGATCTGATACATTTGTCAGAGGTAGCTTTTAATATGTATTCCTTCACATACTTAATGTTAAAATTAATCTGATTGAGTAAACAAATTTTCCCATAATGAGAAATAATACATAAATGATTGTGTTGTTAGATTTGGCTTTCTAGAGCCTAATGAAAATCCTACTGTAGTGACAAAAAGAAAAAGATGTGATATCCATTCTATGTAGATGTGAACTACTTTTCTTCCTTTAGTAAGTTCAGAATTTCACTCTGAAAATCCTCTGTGAATTTAAAGGTGACAATTTTATATACTCTCTTTGTGATTATTGTTTTTTTTTAATGACATATTAGTTGCTGAAAACCATAACCCTTCTAAATTTGTGAAGTTTAGTGTTCATATTTCTTGAAAAAAATTTTGAGAAACTTCAATAAGTTGCTGAGGAACTCTACTCAATAAAGCATTCTTGTATTAGCTATTATAATAAGAAAGAAAATTAATTTCTTAATTTGAGTGGCTACTCCTAATACAATATCAGCAGTTTACATTTTCCTCACTTTTTGTTTGCATCACTCTGTGCTTGGTTTATTTTTGTAGGCAGAAATTAACTCAAAAAAAAATGCAGTATTATTAGAAAGACGACGAGAACTGCAGGAGGAAATTGAAACGATCAAGAGAGGTTTAGCTGAACAGGTGCTGAGTCCTGCTTTCTCATATTTTTTCATTTTAACACTTGGTTTTCTATCATGAGAATAAAGGAAAAAAGGAAAAGGAGTTTCTAGCTGCAGCTTTCTGGTAAGAAAATGCGGTGGTGTTTCTTCAGTTTTAAAGAACACTCGTCTTTCATTTTTAAAAACATTTTTTGGCATTACTGGCCACATATGAGAAGGTAGAAAGCAAATCTACTTTCTAGTTTAAGTCTTTCTGAATGTTGTTAATGACACTGCAGCTAGAAATATATGGTTATAGATTTCCATGAAACCATGTCTTGTTGCAACAATAAAAAGTCAGCATTTGTACATTATGATTTTTCATCTTCATGGTTCTGTCATTTGTGGATGTCTGTCTGTGCGCAGCACGGGCACACAGAGTGTAAAAATGCAGATATCTGCATTACAAGAGCATTAGTACTCACCACTACACAAATTCTTAAGATTAAAACCTCCTTGTCTTCTTACCCTCATATTCATTTTCTTTGTGTGTCTTGTTTGAACACACAACAGTATGAGGTGGGAATCAGCTTGTATTTGGATACACATGCATTCCAGTACCTACATGCCAGCCTTCGGGATATGTAAACTGTGAGCCACAGGCATGCAGTCAGTGGAGCCTAGGGAGCTTCCATTCACCTCCTCCTGAAGATCTGACACTGAACTTAAAGATTATATAGCTATAAAGACCCATTGTGTCAATGGACAATAGCTGAAAGATGTTAGACTGAAGAACAGAATTGCTCCTAGGTGATAATATATTTTGAAATGTTATTATAGGGATTGTGCATGGTGTTTTAAAGCAGTAATTTATTATGGTTTTAAATCTATGTAGTCTGTATATTTGTTTACATTGCAAATAAACCCAAAGTATTTCCAACTTTGGGTTTGCCAACACTGATGCATTGTTGCATTAGGGTTTAAATTTAATCTTCTTTAGGAAATGATATCAGATATGGATGCCCGTACGTTAGAAGAATCCATTGCTGAAGAACACTTGCTTTTTAAAGAGCAGGAAAGATGCAGACAGGAGGTATCCACACTTACACATCTGACTTGGCTCAGAGCTGATGAGAAGCAACTGAAATGCAGGAATGTTCAGAAAGCCAAGGTAAAAAATTGTATATTTGGAAGACTGTTCAAAAGTATAAGCTGGTATAGGGAGAAATTAAATTAGTAGTGAGGGGAGCCCTGTGGACTCATTTCCCACCCTAGCTTTGAAGTTCCATCAGAACACTGGAGGCTCACAATACTATGGTGTTTTATTGGCAATTTGTGATGCAGTGTAGAATGTCAAAATATCACTCCATAATTGAAACAAGGTATTGAAAGGACATTTTGAGAGTGCCCAAAGGAGGGCAACAATGATAAAGGGCCTTGAGGGGAAGCTGGGTGAGGAGCAGCTGAGGGCACGTGGACTATTCAGCCTGGAGGAGACTGAGGAGAGACCTCATTGCAGCTACAGCTTCCTTACGAGGGGCAGCAGAGGGGCTGGCATTGATCCCTTTGCTCTGGTGACCAGTGACAGGACCCGAGGGAATGGCCTGAAGTTGTGTTGGGGGAGGTTTAGGTTGGGTATCAGGAAAAGGATTTTCACCAGAGGGTGGCTGAGCTCTGGAACAGCTTCCCAGGGAAGTGGTCACAGCATGAAGGCTGACAGAGTTCTAGATGTGTTTGGACAATGCTCTTGGGCAAATGGTGTGACTCTTGGGGTGTCCTCTGCAGGGTCAGGAGGTGGACTTGATGATCCTTGTGGGTCCCTTCCAAATCAGCACATTCTGTGATTCTGAGATTCTGTGATTTTCTTTCAATCCTGTGGAATAAATTGAACAACTTGAAAGAAAGAGGCAGAAAAGCACATAACCTCAGAGACTCTCAGAAGTAAAACTGTGTGGTTCATTTTACAAATATATGAACATTAGAAGATAAACTAATACTCATTCCAAGGAGAGGCAGAAATTTCTAAATTCCTGTTACATTTCAAGGCACAAATAATTATATTGATTTAGAGAAAGAGGCAAAGAAAACTTTTCCTATGACTAATTCTATTTGCTGCCTGCATTTTGCTGGCATGATATGTGCTGTGATGTCACAGAATTTACTAAATAACAAATTGCTATATGGGAACAAGGTATTTATCTTTCCAAAATATATGTCTGTATTCAGATAAATTAGATAAGCTACCTTTTTACCATCTTGGGAAACTCTGACTGTATGAAAATAAACATGTCAGGCTTTGTACCTTCAATAAAAATCAATCCATGAACAAATAAAACAAATAAAATAATGCAAATCCAGGAACACACAGACAAGCCCAAAGTTGCAACCCAACATCCACCAGGTTTCCCTAATAGCAATCTCCTCCTTCTGATACCAGTGGGAAGGGAGAAAAGGCCTGTCCAGCTAAGACTGATGGCCTAGACTATTGAGGACTGAACTCTAATCAGAAGATCCAGAGACTTAACAGAATGCTCAAACATCAGTGATTGCTTAAAAGTCAGAATTGAGTAAAAAAGAAATTTTATTTATAAAGGTGCAGTTTCAATTGTTCATATGCCATATAATTAATTATTCAGTGATGGAATTCACAGGCTGATCAGTAGAAACAGTGGAATTCCAGCTACAAGGAACCAAGCATTTAAGATGAAGTATCAAATTATCTACATTACTAATAGTAATTGTAAGCTTAATGTAAATGGAAAAATGGTGCTTTTTTATGTTGTTTTTTATGTAATAAATACATTTCATTATAATAAGAAAAAGTTCTTATTATAATGTCCGCTCACGGTCTTTTACTCATGTAAGAGTTGTTCTGGGTAATTTCTTTGAAGATCTTTCTTTAACATATCTAAAGTGCTCACTAAATATTATTTAAATTTCAGATTCAACTCCGAAGTATTGTTAAGGAAATAAAAAGAAAGGATCGTGAACTAGTCATCTGTAAAAAGATGAAAAAAGAAATCCAAAAAGAGTAAGAAAATAATAACAATACATTATCTAAAAAAAGCCTTCTAAAGCAACTTTTATTCAAGTAATGTATGCATAAAATGCTAATAATTATTTCTTTCACACATCTCATTTCTTCAGACTCCAAAGACTTACTACGATGTATGATCTTATGCAAATTGAAAAGGAAAACTGTATACAATTGATGCGAAATGCTCAGTGCAAAGCAAAGGAAGCTGAAAACCGGGTAAAATTGCTAGAAAATAGAATAGAAAATTTAAGGAATGCTCTTTCAGCCAAGGAAAGGTGAGTTTAAAGTACACCGTAGTTCACAATTATAGAAATGTAAGACTGGAGAAAATCTTAGGAGGGAATCTATTCCAACTTCAGTTATGCCCATATCATCCTTGACAGTTATTACCCTGATTTTTGAAATCTGAATAAAACAAAGGCATTTAGAAACACCCCTCCATAATCTGCTCCAATTTCTTATCCCACAAACACTCCACAACTAGCTGGGGCATCCTTACTTGTCAGAAAGTAGTTTTGAAGTTTGTCTAGCTACTATCTCACTTTCCCATCCTTTATATGACAGTTTTTGGATCTCTCAGGTTTTGCATTATCATGCTGTTTCATTCAATATGAGCAACACCATTGCACTCATATTTGCTGTCCTTAGAGAAAAAGAGGTCTGACATATTTGATTCCCCAATGAAGTGGTGCATGGGACTATTAAATGAGTCCATTAATAAATCCCAGCTAGAAATGTGGCTGTCTAATTCTGAAATTAGAACGAATTGGGGATTTTGGTTCAAACTCACATTGAAGTTTATTAGGTAACATTTATTTCAGATGAAATGTGGTTTCAATTTCCAAGCAATCTCAAACAAAATGAAAGGTTACTTTCACAACCAAGATAATGAGGCAGAATAGCTGGTGCTTGTCACTCTCTTTTTTCCTAGACCATTATTTAGTGGAGATATCTTTTTGTCATATTTTTGTCATCTTAGATGAAATTCTGCAACATAGGCAGAATTACAATGTCTTGGAAATCTGTACTTGGGCAAGTAGGGAGACAGTGAATAGCCAACTGTGTGAGCAAAACAGGAAAACCGGATCTGAGTAGTTAAAAATAACTTGATTTTCCCAAAACATCATTATTTGGTGCCAAAAAATTGCTCAATCAGGGAAAGAATACACTAAGTATTTATTATGAATCTCTTAGTAGTTTGATTTCAAAGTGATGCTAGATATAGCTAAAAAACAAGTGGAACGTCAGTGATTGAAATGATTTTGTCAAGATATACAAGCTGACATTTTGTGGTAAAAATTTTGAGGCCTTCCCAGGTGATGAAAGAAGGGAAAAAAAAGGCTAATAAGAGACAAATACTGTATAGATATCAGAAATATACAATTATTATTGATGACCCTACTTGGTACAGATCCAACAGATACTTCAGGCTCTGCAAACCTAGATTTAAAACCTGTCAGAGGTATTGAATTTTCAGTAACTCTCTTGCCTATGAAAAATATTTTTACTCCAAGTAGTAGATTTTTGTACAAGTACCACTGACTTCACTGCAACCTGTACAATTTGGAGGACAGACTATCAGTCCAAGTAAGACAAGTACTTTTCAGAAAATATTTAAAATATATTGCCTTTCTGCAATACTGTCATACTTTCAGTCTGAAACTTGACTTAGAGAAGTTTAATTCAATTCAGTAATACGCTGTGGTACTCAAAGTGTTGTACATGTGGGGGAAATGAAAGAAAGTGGCTCCCTGCCCTCCATACAGCGATTCAGCAATTTAATGACAGAGCCTAGGAGGGAAGGATATTTCATCTGTAGGTCTGTATTTTAGCAGGACACTGTGCTTCTCCTTTCACTACCGCTTTTGTATGTTGACATTAATATTTTCACTGTTTAGGTAATGTTGTGTCTCGTTCCAGAAGTGGTATCACAGATCAAATGCAATAACTCTAAATTCTGTGTTGTGACATAGTGAATTGTCCATTTGGTGACAAGAATCTGTCTTTTAAGTGAGGGACTATCATACAGTAATCAACAAGGATGCTGGAAATAATGAGATCTGTTCTTTATTTTTATGTGATTTTGTCACTAATCTTCCACTATGATTTTATTTTTCCATCTGTCAAATGGGCAATCTGATAATTTTCTTTTTTGTGTTAATGCTTTTAGAAACGATAGATTTGGAGACCTTTGAATTGCAATCACAAAATAATTTAAATATTGTTCTTTAAATAGAAGAGCAGAACTTCTACACATTAAGAATTTTCATCACAGTTTATGCCTATGCTCTTGAACTTTATTTTTTATGGCTACTTGGGCTACCTAGTAGAGAAGAAAAGAGCTATAGTGCAGTGCTCCCTATACAGCATTTTTTTCTTGAGCCAGTTCTTTTCAAGCTGGAGAGAACTTGCAAAGAAATACTACTCTCAGAGTCTTTCTTCATCTTGTAAAGCCTCTGTGAAGCAGAGACATAGAAGAGCCCTTATGTGCTTGAGAAATAAATTTAAGCTGTTTTTAATTGGTGAAATTGGTTTCAAATTGAAAGAACTAAAAACATTCCCACATTTCTGTTATGTTAAAGAAAATTGCAGGAAGAGTATGCGAAGATTAAGAAGAATGAGAGAGCAACAGAGTTGATGAAAAAGGATTATAGCAAAGTTGAACAAGAGATGCTAGAGAATAAAGAAAAGGAAAAGTATTTGAATGTTGACATACTTACCACTATAGCCACACATATGGAAGACGAAATCTTGCAACTACGCAAAAAATGTGAAAGGGTTATTGAGCAACAAAATGAGAGGTACGTCTGTAAATTTGATCTAAGGTAGTGTTTAATTTTGTCATCCATGAAGCAACAATATTTTTCAGCTTATGAGCACTCCTCATTGGAAATGCTAAATGTGGCACTGCAATGTTTCACTGGCCAGTCCTCCTCACTGCACTGCCAGTGCTGTTTTGCCTTATGTGGATGTTTCTCCATGCTCATTCTTTATAACTGTTATTCAAAAAATACTGTAGCTTGGCTACTGAATGCCTTGAGAACTTGTAGCCTCCTGCTCTGTTTGTGCATTGTGCACAGATAAGGTATCTGCAAAAATGCAAATTATCAAAATCTGCTTGATCTTAATCCATTTTTAAATGCTGTGGAAGGCCAGAAGACCTCAAAAATTATGTGAGAGGCAAGAATAACCTTTCCAAGAGTTTGTTTCCTGATTTTAGCATTGCAATTATTTTGTTGCTTATTTAAAATGCTGTCATTAGATTAAAATAATATTTGTGAAAGCTTCATACATTTTCACTGATTATTACTATCTTTTAAGGTCACTTTTTATGTTCTTGAATGGAATACACTGAATATGAGTAATTTTTTTTTTTTAATCTTTTAATTTTGGCCTTATTTCAGTGGTCTTTTGCTCAGAGAACGAGAAGAAGAACTAGGCTTTTTGTATGAAAAAATAAAAAGGCAAGAGATGTTGTGTAGAAATGGAGATACTAAGGTGCAAGTTATGGATGAAAAGATCAGTTTTCTGAAGCTGAAGGTAGCTGAGAAACAAAGAGAGATTAAACTGTTTTTTAAAGAGCTCCCAGTGAGGAATGCCCTGGATGCACATCTGGTGAGACTTCAGATACAGGTTGGTGTAAAGAAAGCCTTTTTTTACTATCACTGTGTATTTTAAAATTTAAAGTGATTTCATAGACAAAAATATATCTGGATGTACAGGGTTTATTAAAAGAGCAAGTTTAGTAATACACTGCAAGTCTATAAATACACTGCAAGTTTAGCAAGTCCAGCAAAACACTGATACAGGTTTTAAACTTCACATATGCGAGTTTCTACAGTTACATGTAACTGGCTCATGCTCTTTGTTTCACACATGCCAAATGTTTCCTGGGTATGGAATCCCAGCTAAGCCACCCCATAGCCTGAAATGTCAGTATGACTAAGCTGGAGAATGGGAGTCATGGGGGATAAATGGGACTGTAGATAAAATTTGTTAATACTGTATTGATGGAGTAGGTGGAGGGGTGGGAGATACACTTAGACCATCAAAATTCTAAAATAATAACTCAATTCACACTTGACCCTGAGCCTACTCTGGAAACTCTGCTGCCTACAATGATATAATCCACATATATTTTCTTCTGCACAAAAACAGTGTAAGTTTTAGTTCTAGTTACAAAATAGCATTAAACAGCTAACAAACTGCAGTGCTTGGGACATTCTTTTCTTGCTTTCTGAAATGGCTCATTTACTTTTGACCTTATCTTCAGATGGTAATTTTTCCCATACATACGCTCTTAGTGCCTGCACAAAATCATAAATTAGGGTGTACCATTGCCTTTCAAACTTGCATCGATGGGAGCTGTGACTCACTGTTTCATAGTGCTTGCACTATTCTCTTACTTCTGGCCTTTCGAAGAAATTTTACGCTCTGCTACAAGAATAAAACATAGTCCAGTACCTCATGCAAATCGTGCCCCAAAGAACTTTACAGGGCCATTACAGATTTAAACAATGAACCAAGGCAGTAAAAAAAATCCAAAAGACCCCAAAGTTTTCAGGTAAGGTTTAAAATGAGACTGAGGGTCACTGAGCCAAATACAGTTGCAGCGAAATGCAGATGATTTTTGTGAACTGACAGGGTCAATCATGAAACTTTGCTTTTTCTGTTCTGAATTCCTGCAACTTTCTCCTTTATGATGATAGTTCGTGTGAAACCTAAAATCACTGTTAAAGGGATGCTATTGCTGCAGGTGCTTTAAATATCTTTGCAATGTTGATATAAAAGTAAAAAGTCAGAAAATATAGAGTGGAGTGATATTATACATGCAGTGGTCTTAATAAATGTTCCCAAAACAGGGATTTTCCTGTGCACAATAGCAAATAATCGGTTATCAACCTTTAAATTTTAACTAGATACTGTGATTACTGAATATTACATTGTTCAAACTGGCTGTTAACTCATTCATCTCCTTATGCTCAACCATTACAGTTTTATTACTTTTACTCCGACTGCCAACAGGAATTAATTCCAATGAGAATTTTCAAATTGTTTGGCTTTATCTCCTTGATTTAAATAAAAACCATGAGCCCGAATTTGAATTCTGGTATTGGTTGCCAAACTCACGTTGCTAGTCCCTGTACTGATTACAGATTTGAGCCCATGTTGAAATCTGACTCAGCCTCTGTTCAGTTACCATGGTCACAGACCGTCTGGATTATGCAGGCTGAGTCCTGTACCTGTGCCTCGTTTCTCATCCCCTTTTCCTACCTTTCCTGTCTCCTTCAGTCTTCAGCAATACCAGACCTCTTTGAAGCAAGTGCTAGTAACATCAACTAGGTATTTTCATTATTATCAATGAAAAAAATTAAAATCAGAAATATTTACAGACTGCAAAAACTGACCCATAGTCTCAGCAGCTGTAATGCCCATTGGGAAGGGGAAAAGCCCAGATCAGGGCTGTGTGCCAATTCAACAAGAACAAACACTTCACCTGGGTCTCCTATACTCCACATGAGCTGCTTCATCATCAAAGTGATGTATGTTCCACTTGTATGCTTTTCATCAGAAGCTGCCTATTTCCACAAAACACTGATGAATAATTTAGCTAATGGAATGCCATCGTCTGAAGCAAAACCTCTTCTAAGCAAATGCTAGTAACATGGACTAGGTAGGTGTGTTACCATCAATGTAAAGATTTTGAAATATTTACAGGCACTTCTTTACCCAAAAAGTACCTGGTGAGACTGTAAGGTGGTTTTGTCTGGGCATAAAACTATGTAACTTTTAATTGGGACTGCACATCAAGGGACTGTTCCTGCTGACTGAACTGACCCATAAACACTAATCTGCCTTCATGCATCAATGAGAAATACTTAGCATTAATCATTAATTAGTCCAACACGTAGACCTGCTGAGCTGTCACGGTGCTGTAGGTGGGACTTTCATGCCTTAGAGTTCAGGCAATGTACAAGGACTGTCAGTTTATTTGAGGTATTTGGCAACAACATTTGTCCAGGTTTTAATACAATCCCATGAAAATCTCCAGATTACATCATCACAGTCATAGAATAATGGGACTAGTAGAGATAAAGAGTTTATCTAGGCAATCTGCTCTGACACCAGCATTGGATTGCCTGTCATTCCTGAGAGGGCTAAGCTGTGCTTTCAAGCCTCCACTGGCAAACCAGTTTCCCCAGCAAGCTACCCCAGTCTTTCCTTAACAGTGGAAAGATTTTCTTGACCTTTAGCCTGGATCTTTCTTGCTGTGGTGTAAGAATATTGGTTTGTATTCTGTCCTCCAGGGACAGGACAAACAGGCCATTCTTTTCCTTTCTGCAACATTTCATTTTCTGTAAGGATGTTAATTATGTTCCTCTCCCATCCTTTTGCTAGGCTACACAACCTTGTTTCTTTCAATCAGCTCTTAGAGATTTTTCTTTGCTCATTCTTGTTCTGCATTTCTTTTATTTTTGGCAATATGGTCTTTATTTGTCCAGAGGTGCAGTGCCTGGTACCTATGGCTGACAGTGAAAGGATTCATTCAGGCATCTTGCAGGTTACCTTCCTGCTTATGCATCCAGGTATGGTGGCTCCTTTCTTAACATGTGACATAGTGATTCATCTTCATGTAAATATATGTAACAACCAGACCCTTTTTTAAAGAAAGGGTATCCAAGGAGAGGCTGGGGAGGGTGTGTTTGTACAGGCAATTTTTCCTGCCCATACTTTTTTATTTACTATTACCTTTTTGATTCAGACCTTTTTTCAGATCAAAGTAATTTTGAATTTCAATCTTTTCCAAAAAATACTTGCAGCCTCTCTCAGCTTAACTTCATTCTACTGATGAGGTATTTACTGAATATTTTCATCATTTATTTTTCTTGTTTATGAGAACATCATATGAAATATTGAAGCTATATAAAATCAAAATGTACGATACCTACTATTTGTCATCCGTTCACCTGTGAAATTATCATAGTAGACATTGGTCTGTTTTGGCATGACTCAACACACCCACACTGGCTGTTATCCCTGCCTTTTTTCTCTTCTTGATACCTACAAAGAAAACTTAATTATGTGTTCCAGATTTATTCTTCAGAAAGTGTAGTTATTGATGGTTCCATAGCTCCATCCCTGCCCTTTTTTAAAATAGGTCTTGTATTTGCCCTTTTCTAGTGCTCGACATACCTCACCTACCTTCTCTGAGATTTCAAAAAAAGCACCAATGTCCACTTCTTCAGATCAGTTGCTTTTTCTAGACATGTGTTCCCTCCTGTGTGTTGACCTTTAACAATTCCTCCTGACTGATTATAATCCAAGGTAGAAAAGCCTCTCTTCTAGAGCTTTTTCCTATTTCCTGTATCAAATCCACTCTAAGAAAGAAAGAAAGGATTTATAAAAATTTTAAGCCTTAGAATCTCTTATAACTCAGATAAAGTCTTGTCCAAGGACAATACTACAAATTAGGAAAAATATAAAGAAAGATGCCTGTAGTCATGTTACTTAAGCAGATACAGAATAGTGTGGTTATGTCTAAATGCACTTTGATACTTGTGGATTAGCATGCATTTGATCACTTCCTATTCACATTGCATTTAAAAGTAAAGCTAGTATTTACATTTAACATGAAACTTTTTATGGCTTTTTGGACAGTGGTTTTTCTGCAATAATCCTTTTCTAAATTGACTATTCAGTCCTGAAAAATTTTCCTTGGTAAGCTGCCCCTAATCTCATTAAGATACCACTGCCTCCAACAAGGCATTTTCCCCTGAATTAGTGCTTGAGAAATTTGGCCCCAGATAGAAAAGATCACTGGAAGCATAGTTGCATCCTGCTGTTTGTGCTGGCCCTGTTTTAACATTCTTCCACTCTGTGTATTTTTGGGTTTGAGTTTTAGCTATTTGTTAACAAAATATAACTTATGGTACCTAGCTATGTTCAGAATCATGGTTTGCTGAGGAAATTGTTCATTACACTCATGTAAGGTTTTTATTTTAGCTGCTTTTAGACAAAGTGTACAGGAGTGAGTTGTGTGGTGCTTTTTTACTAGGAAAAGAAATATTTAAGTGTTCTGGTAATGTTCCACTGCCATCGGAGAATATCTGTCAGTTTTCTGTTTTCTAGTTAAACATGACTTGATAACTTCCAGTGACAAACCTCATCCTGGCAACATCTAAACATTTACTTTATATTTTGGTGACTCGTCATAATTTTGAGAGCCTGTGACTGCTTATTTCCTTAATCAATCATCACCTGCAGTGGATGGTTAGCATGTACACTTGGGTAGTGTTATGTCAGCTCACTGACACAGCCAGGTGCACATCAGAGCACACAGCCCTGCCACTGTCAGTCTTGCAAGTGCAAACATGAAAAAATGGCCCCAGTGACTCCTTCAGTGAGTATTTATGCTGAGCCTGGATGTCCCTCTAGCATGTTCTGGGCAGCATTATTCCATGGGAAGGTCTCACATAACAAAGGTCAGGCAACACCTGCTCTGTGAGTTCCGAGGGTACTGCTCAGTGTCACCACTGAGTCACTTCAGGACACACGCCTGGGAATGTTAGTGTAGAAAACTTGGCTGCCTGTAGGGATGAAGCTTTCAGTGCTAACCAGCAGGGAAGCAAGGCCTTCTATGGTATTCCTGAGGACAAATTAAAAAAGTAACCTGAGGACCAAGAAACAGGTGGAACTCAATTTCTGTCAAACAGCAGGGCTTCCTCTGTCCTGCAACTGTTACACTGTAGTTCCCTTTTAAAAGAAAATTTTAAAATGGTTCTTAATTGTCTGTGTTACCCACCTTTCTTCTCAGTACAAGAAAACTTTGTCTGTTGAAGTCTCCAGACCAAGGTCTGGTGTTGAGTTTGGTGGGAATAAATAACTGTTGAGGCTCTTTGTTTGCTAGTATTCCCAGTGCAAGGACAAGATTAAACAGCTGGAGGAAAACCATGGCGATGCCACGAATGAGAGCAGAAAGCAAGAAATGGGAGGGAAGGATCCATCTCCACCTGAGCTGCTAAAAAGGATTGAACAGGTAACGTCACTTCTCACATTACAAGCTATCCTGCTGTGCTTGACCTCTTACAAAATGCAAATAGTGTCTTTTATTTTTAAAATAAACTTCCTGTGAGAGGAATTAAAGTAATGATCGGCTATTTTGAACTCCAGCCCAGTGTCTTCTTTCCAGGTCGACTGTACATGGGACATTTTGACTTCTAGGAGAGGCTGGGGAGGGGGAGGTCTGCCAGGTACCCCTGGCTCTGCAGCATCCTCTGCTGACTCCATTCACATCATTGGCACTTCAGTGCAGACCCACCTCACTAGGGGAAGGCACAGAAAAGGCAGCAGAGGGAGAAAAATGCAGAATAATAAACTGCTAACGGTCTTTGGTAATTGGCCATGAGCTGTTCTAGCACTACCCACGGGCTGTGAGCAAGAGGCAGACCTGCCTCTTAACAAAGTCTGCCTGTGTGTCACAGAATCAAACACTGCCCCTTGTCAGGGCTGGGCTCCACTGCTTTGCTATCCTGATGAACTGAACAAGGAGCCACCAAACAGAGTTTGGTGGAGGCAGCAGCCAGGCCGGCCCAGCAGCTGACACCTGACTGCAGTACTGCTGCTCACTGCCCTGAGAGACTTCAAAGGGAAGCATTAGGTCCAATGGAAAGCCAGTTTCAGAGCCCTCTGTATGGAGGGGAAGAAGGTAAAGAAACAGCATTTCATTATAGTTTTTCTGTCCCATTTATAGAAGCACAAAACTCCCGCTGTGCTCAGTGTTTGGAAGGGATTCGCAAAAGGTTCTGAAGGTGTGAGGGCAGTAGCAGCAAGCTCTGAGCACACCTCAGAGTCCTTCTTTTGAAATACAGTTTGTAAAGACAGACCCTGAACACAGTTGCTTGAATTACCTGAGCTTTTTGCTTTACTGTCCCATATTCCTTGACAGGAGGGAGCTCTGCATAGCCGAGCAGGCCACAACACAGCTGCACATTACAAAGGAGGGTTTCTTGGAGTCATGTTAAATGTCTATTTCAATCTCCTTGGGATTTAAAGTCATTGTTATGGAACCCGTATTTTTTTTTAGCATGAGGAGGGAAAAAGTATTTAAAGCAAGAGCTGAAACCTTCCATTATGGTGTGACTCAAGGAACCAGAAGATAAAAAAAAAAAAAAAGACTAGAAAAAAACTCCATTGCTTTCAAGAAAAGCACAGCAAAGTGGTAACAATGGTGCAAACCCCTGCCCTCAAAAGGGTGTGGTCTGATACGGAAGAATTGTACAACTGGCAGAAACCAACAGAACTAATTTGGGCCTGCTACTTGGCAGAGAGGGCCTAAGTGTTGAGAAAACTGATGGTGAATGTGGTGGTTTATGGCTGTTCACCAGAATTTTTTCAGCAGCTCAAGGCTATCATAGAACACTTTGTGCTGCACCTTCCCCTATCCTTTCCTTACACTGTGTCTCCATTCTTATTGCAGATCGAGGCAGAGCTGATGCAGAAGGAGAAGAGACTGCTGAAGATAGATTTTCTCTGTGAGAACATTTCCGATCTGACAGACAGAATCCATGCCATGGTGGAGAACGGCAAGCAGGACATGCTGCTGTTCGCCAGGAGGGTAAGAAGGGCACTGCACGCTCTGCTTGCCAGCCTGTACAGAATGAAACAGGATTTGGGCAAGAGGTGATTCACTTGCAAATTACAAAAGTGGCTGGCAATGATAGGCAAATCATAACTTAGTCTTCAGAAATTACAGACATGAATAGTAACAGTAATACAAATATACCAAAACTATTAGGTGAACCATTAGGTCCTCTCTTTTAAAGAAAGTTGCACCATAAATGGTACCTTTCACCAAATATAGGATTAGTTCTTTCTGAAGCTGATTTTTAATATCTTTCTGAAGATGTTTAGAAACTTTGTAGGATCCTCCTTTTGCAAATATACTTAACAGCTTTTCCACAACAAACATGTCAAAGGCTAAAAAGAAATAAGGGAAAAAAAGAAATAAAGGACGGGCAGGTAAATTCTATTCCAACATACAAAAAGATGAACTTGGTATCTGGCTCAAAGTTCTTTTGTTGTTTAGGTAGAGAGAATTACACAGGAAACATAATTTCCAACACAGTTTTTAAAATATAATTATAGCTATTTGCTTTTAACTGCCAGTAATATTGTTTGGGAAAGAACAAAATTGCTCCCAGCCCCTATATTCCTAATGAAAAAGCTGCAAATTGAGCAGGGCTGAAGGAAAGGCAGAAAAAAAAATGCTAAGTAAATAACATAAAAAACAAGGCCAGGGTAAATTTTTTTCCTCTGATGTTAGGTTTGGCATACATTAACGCTTAAAACAGTTTTTTATCATTAATTTTAAACACACACAGAAATATCATGGTTGTTAACCGTGTTTGTGAAATGATGGCCATGGGCTAATAAACTACTGTAAGAATGACAGTGTGCCAAAAGTTGCACTCACAAGTGCTTTGACTCTCCCAATTCTCTATTAATCACTTAAAGAGTATTTAAGTTTTGGTTTTTAAAAATTGTCTTCAGTGAGACTCAGGGATTCCTGTCACATTCCTTTTCTGTTCATCCCCCTTCCAAGGATAATGTCACAACCCACAGGCCCTGCATCAGCATTATTACTCAATTATCTTGTAGGAATTGGGCTTATTCCAGCTTTATTACAAAGTTAATTGTGCATAAACCCAAAGAGAATTGAGATCCCAGGCCTTTGAAGACTGGGGAAATTTTACTGTCCAGCTGAAAAGGACAAAAACCAAAACAAATGTCCTTTTCTTGTATTGGAGTAAATGTGACCTCTTGAGCAGCCAATTTCTTTGGTTCTAAGTGATCACAAAAATTAAGTAATTTTGAAGTATTGAACTAGTATTTAAAACCTTGTCAAGCTGGACTTATTTTCACATGCCTAATGCTGACCCAAGTGTCATGCCCAGTGAGTGCCTACAGGGAAGCCCTAACTACAGTGCAGATGTTTTGTGTTCCAGACCAACGAACTGCAGAAGAAGATAAATGACAAAACCCTGGAGATAAGGGCTCTCTTTGCAGAGTTATCCATGAAGCAAGCACTTGCCATTAAACTCCAGGAGGAAATCAGAGACAAAGAACAATTTGTGATGACTGCTTCACTGACAATAAGTCAAGGCCTTCCCCCTCCTAAAGAAGCAGAAAAGAAGAAGATTGTACGCAATGAGAAGATGCAAAAAGCAGCAGCTGAAGCCAGAGCTAAAGTAAGTTTTTGTCACACATTGCAAGAGCTCCAGGAGCCAGTGCAGATCATGGTACAGACAGAGACAACTACTACAGTGGGTTTGTGGAGTTTTAACACTAATCTGGCAACACTACTTAGTGCTGGTCATTGAATCTTGAGGAGATCATGTACTAAAAGCCTCACTTTTGATTATTAAAGTAGTTTGTGTGACTACGTTGTCGCTGAAGGGCAGGGTAGCTATCAGTGGAATACTGCTTTTCATTGGATTTCAAGGTAAAGCTGCAAAATGTGGAGTGTGGGGTTCAGAAGAAGTAAGTTTAGTGTCTCTCACATATAGGATGCAACGAGCATCAGATCAGAAGCAGCAAGAAATCAGATTGCTGGGTAAGACAATGAGGGTAGGCAGGGCAGCATGGCAAACAGTGCTTCAAACCCTACCCTGCTGGACACTGCCTCTGTCCTTGAGATGGCCAGTGATCCCAGAGCAGAGAGCTCCTACAGAATAATAATGGTTTAGAATAAGAAACTTCTGTCATGAAACATCTTCTCATGCTGTGACTCAAGTTTCCTTTCAGTGCTGTGGATAAAGGCTCACTGTGGTAACTATATTCAAGAACAGAATTGTTACTCAGATGTTCTGTGCACAATTGTTACAGCTTTTAGAAGTTCATCTAATGTGTTTTCTTGATAAATAACAATAGCATGCTAGTCTCAAATTGTCTACTATTTAAGAGGACAAGCTCACATCTACAAGTTCAAAACCTCATGCTTTCCTTTTAATACCACTTTAGCTTTCCTGGCTTGCCAGAGATTGGACTAACAGTGTTTCCTTTGTCATGGATTCTGTACATTGGCTCAGGAGAGCACTGGAGTTTTAAAGCACACAACCCTTTGTTGTGATCCAGTTATTATTAAGGATATTTAGAAATTCCTCTTATTATTAAGGTGCAAACAAGACCATAGGCCAGTGACAATAATATGGATTTTATTGTATAGTAGGTATGAGAGAAAGAGAAAAGGACAAAGACAGAAATAGAAAATAGGTGGGGGGGGACAGAAAGAGTGACAGAATAAGGAGAACATCACCACTCCATGGATCCCAACGATGTTCCATTGATCCTCTCCAGCTGCTCTCCTTGGTGGTGAAGGTCCCCTCCCCCCAAAAGGCACAGAATCCCATGGGTTTATATCCCCTTGAGCCAAGTGGCAATGTCCAGGCCTGTCCCCGTGGGGAGGGGCAGTCTCTCACAGCAGATCTGGGTCTGTTGCCTCACATGCAGCCCTGGGGTGCAAGGAGCACTTTGGGGGCTCTTTGATGGATTGTGACTCCCCCTCAGCTGCCTCTCACGTGAGGGTCCCATGGATGTGGCCTGTGGGGTTGGGGTGCCACAGTTGGGCTGGTTTGTGTAAGGAGGGTGGGTGTTCAGTGCCCCTGACCAGAGGTTACACCACGCACCC
>VZRF01002304.1:352080-435697 GCA_013396875.1 Vireo altiloquus
TCCTGTGAGCTGTGCTCTGCCCCCACCCCAAACCTGGCTCCTGTGAGCTGTGCTCTCCTCCCACCCCAAACTCAGCCGGGGATGACTGAACAATGGGTTTTCCCTTTATCAGCAGTTTGACTTTCAGTTCAAAGTCCCAGTCTTCAGAAGGGCTTCTCTGGTTGTAGCTTCTTTAAAATGAGCAAAACATATCAATGTTTGAGGCATGAACTCTTTTCAGTCTCTGACACCCCAGTGTGACCAAGCTGTGTTTCTCTGACAGCACCCTGCAGAGGAGGAACAAGGTGCAGTGCACAGCTATGGCCCCACTATCCTGGAGGAGGGGAGGCTCCCACTGCTGCAGCCCCACGTGTCTCCCCTCAGACCAAGTGAGCCCAGCTCGAGTCCGAGACATTTCAAAAAGCCTCCTGCAAAAACTCCCTGAAATCTGAACAGACAGCACGTGAAGCAGGAGAGACCAGCACCAGCTGCTGGATCACAAGAGTCAGCAGCATTTACACTGCACTGAAGGAAGATCTGTAGGTGTTCAGCCAAATTCCAAAGTACTTGTTCGTGCCAAAAGCACAGCTAACTAGCCAGCAATGCAGAGTCCCTTCTCCTGGTATGCCAAATGCAGTGCAGTATTTCCAAGTGTTAAGAAAAGTGAGTGATCCTCATGCTGTGCTTGTTTTTTTTTTTTTTCCAGGTGAAGTTTTATTACATCTGAAGACATGTTATAATACATTAATTAAAAAGGAAAGGATAGAAAATCTTCTCTTGTTATTAATATAATACAAAGTAACCACGACTTACAGATGTACACCAACATGGCTTTCTGCAGTCTGGGACTGGAGTTTATGCTTGCCAGGGAAATTTTAATTATATTGAGAAAAATATTCCTTCCCACTATGCAGTCACTGAGACAGCTAAACCTTCAGTGATGGCAGTGACAAGGGAGTGACCATGAACTTGCCAAGTCACTCCCAGGAAGTGGATCTTTTTATTTCACTGGTAAGGAACAGGGAGCTTCAATGGAAACTACTCAGAGAGAATATCAGAGGTTGTTTGGAAAACCTCCCAAATATATTAAATTTAATGATTTTCTCTAGTTTAATAGTTTGGAATTTGTAGAGTTTTTGTAAAATCCAATAAAGGCTGCAGAAATCCTGCGTGGCACAACTTGGCGATTTTCTCTGTGTAGCAAATTACTATTACCATTTTAAATTAATGTCACAGTTCAGAATTTAAAACAAAAGAACAAACAGTACTGGCCCAATTACATACAAACAGAAGTTGAAAACAAAGGAAGAACAGCCTGCCTAATTTCTTTTTGAAGCTGAGGTTTGAACTGTAACACTAGAAGTTGTAAAAAAGAATTATGTAAAACTCTGTCCAAGCCACTGTTAAAATAAATTTCTAAAGCTTTTTTCTTATCCTATATTGCTCACAATATATTATAGATATCTTTAAAAAACAACAAAGAAACCCACAAACAAAAAACTCCCAACAAAATCTGACACATGCACTTTAAGGGGGATTATATTTTGTGCTAATTACACAACTGAAAATATTAAAATGCAGCTCCAGAAGCAGAAGTACAGTAAAGTAACTGATACCACACAAGGAATGAATACCTCCTTACTCATGCCTGACAGAAAAAGTCATCTGTTATTCTTATTTGCTTTACACAATCACACCAAGAAATCCTTTTATTAATCCAAGTAAACAGTTACTGGTTCTTATTACTGTACAACTGGACTGCATTTTCTAGCACTGTCTTTTTTTAAAAAGTGACATTTTTACTAATTTTCACACCTGCTGTTGTTCCACTTCCTTGACCGCTTCAGAATGAAACCACAGATATATTTCAAACCTGGGGTTATGTCAAATGCATTTCTCTAGGATTTATCTAGAAGTCAGTAATTCCAACCTCAGTATGTTGGACCAAACACCGTTTTATGTAGCTCATGTCAGTACTGGCAGCTACCCAAAACTGCAGGTTATTTGGGAAACAACATTGCATTTAATTGAATACTTTTACAGAGGCACCACAGTTTGACAGCCTTCTTCAACAGCACGTTACTTCAGGAGTATTTGAGGCCCAGAAGCGTCATAGTGTGCTTGAGTGCTGTTTCCTCTACAAATCTTGCATTTACATGGTCTTGTTTTTCACATGGATGCACACCTAGAGAAACATGATGAGGAGATATTTACAAAATTGTACATGCTCCTGTGCACTTACAGTCCTGCAGTCTATTAAACATCTTCATCTACAATACCAAAAGATATGGGCTAATAGGACTGTGTTTTCATGTACCCAAAATACCTACAGCTTTCAGTGGTGGATGCTCATCCATGCCAAAAAACTGTCCTATCAGTGGGATGTAAGTAAATTGTATCCCATACAGAGGGAAGACTCTCTTGACTGGACTTCCAAACCAATTCTACATTGGAGATCCAAACCCAGACTGAAGCACAGTGGCTGTGTTACTGCTAGTGCATGAAATGGCCCAGGACAAATGCTCATACACTGCTATGAGGTTAACTTTTTTTCCTCCCCAGATAGGAAGGGGAGGAATACATGGAGAATGTATTCTCCCCATACATGGACAAGCTTGGCCCCTGACACTTTCCTTCAGCAGAAAGACGACCAAACCTATGTGTTCAGACATCACTGGAGCTCTAATAACTCATTTATGTCAGTATAGGCAGGAAACATCTGAGTGAGCATCAAAGGGTAATGATCACTGGTCTTCCAAAGAACACAATTAACATTACCTTGATTCTCTATCTCTGCCAACACACTAGTCAGGTAGTTCAGTGGCAAAAACTCCACAGGGACTGAGAGTCTCTCAGGGATAGGCCTGCTGCACTGTAAGGGAGACCATTTCAGGTTAGTTTATAAAGGCACACAGTACCGAGGTTCAGTGTTTCTTTAGTGTGTTATAGTCCACAGAAAGCTCAGGAATCTCAATACTGTCAAAGCATAAGACTTAAAAACATGGCCTGCGTGCCCTTACCTGCCTGTTTCCCAGCTTCTCGAGCAGAAGTTTCACATATTTCCGTGCAATTAAATTTGCATTTATCGGATGATTCCAGTACTGGCGGACCTTTTGACCAAGAGCCTAAGAAGTAAAAAAAAAACCCAAAAATCTGAGAACATAAACACCAGACAGTGAAAACTTAGAGGAAAATGGAGAAAAAACCTGACACAAAATCTACCCTGTAATGCAGACGTTCTTTACTTTCAGACCCTGATGATAGGCAAAGAGATCATCATGTTTTGATGGAAAGAAGCCATGGAGCCTTTCTTTTGTAACCAGTAATTAAGAGATCACAATATGCTCCCAAAATGTGGGAAATCAAAACCTCATTGCTCAATCCTCACCTCAATTGGTTTGTCCAAGTGCCACTGTCCCACTTGACACATAGTACTTAAGTATTAATTGAACCTTTATCCTTTATTGTGACTGATTTGAATCTATTCTTCCCCCAAAGAATAATGTAGAAGCCCCATTCCTCAAGGCTCCTTCAGGACAGGGCTTCTCAGGCTCAGTCTAAGGAACCTTAGACAAGCAGAACACTGACAAGGAAAGATAATGGGAACAGAAGTTTGGATCCCATTATCCTGGAAACTGATAACATTGACTCATATTCCCAGAGCCAAAAGAGACTCAAAACCAGGTTTCCCAAAGCTTCCAATCCCAACCAATAAGCAAAAGAATAGGAATGTGAAATTTGCTCCACTTTCTGCTATTTTCCCTGTGTAGATCTTCCCCTGCCCCTCCCCTTCAGCTGCACTGCAATGCAGACAGCTGTTCATTTTACTAAATGCTGTACGGTTTAATGGTGTTTAAATCCTTGCTTCTGATGAAACTGAAGTCATCCACTGCATGTAACCTGCTCAAAATAGTCTGAGTCACCCCAAAGTGACCTTTCTGGCAAACAGGCTATTCCCAGCATTTTTTCCCAAAGCCGTAAATAGATACAATAAAGCACTGGGTCTGTTGTGCATAGCTAGCAGTAGTTGGTCCCTAAATCTCTCCCAGCTCAGCCCTTCACGTCAGAGCGTGGTTGGAATGGAGTTCCCCACCCACCAGGCCTGGGGCTGGCAGCTCAGAGGCCCCGTGCTGACCCCAGCTCACCAGCCCTGGCCCAAAACAAGACACAGAGCACAAAGAACATCCTGTGGAGCTCTCCTCCTCTACCCCTTCTCAAAACTGCTGCCAAACAAAGAAGCTTTTGTTGAAGGAAAACACCAGTGGTACTTCTGGCCATTTGAACTCTAAGGGACAGCACATAAGGAGCAAACAATGGGCAGCTTATGTGGAGAAAAGCCTGTTCAGCAGTGAGGCATTCCCCAAAGGGGATCCCTGGTGTTCCTCTGCTCCCTGACATCTCGTGCTTCCCCTGCAGTCCTGTGCTGTGCACTAAGAGACAAAGGGGAGGAGGATGAGTGCGTCTCCCATTCTGCTGGAACGTCTTATGAAGGACCAGTAATCAGCTCTAGCCAGTGGCTACACAAGTCACCTCGTGAATGGATGAGACTGTGAGGTTTAGCTGAGGGGAGATCTTGTAATTCATCCCTACCACAAAACTGTGGTATCATATGATTTTACAGCTTTTACTCTACCAGCTTTTGAACATATTTTTGACGTGTATAGAACCAAACATGGAGGTAACAAATGAGAAAGGTTTTAACTGTAGATGCTAAAAACCACGCACAAAACTCCCACAAACTCTCTTTAAACCCTCATTGCTTTATGCAGATGAGTACTTAGCAGAACAGTGTCAGTCTTGTTGATTCCTGTCGGGTACTGGAGACTTGGTAAAACACTACGACAAATCGATAATTTAAGTTATCAGGTTACCCTATAGGGCAGGAGCAGCAGATGGAGAAACCGTGGATGTTCTGGTTATATTTGAATTACAGCTGAATCTTTCATTGGTTTGACCCTATGCACAAGGAGGAATTTCCTATCAATTCCAAAATCCAAGAAATTATATCCAAAGCCATTAGTTACCTCAGGAAGCCTCATGACAATACTAAACTTCAGCTTTTCATTCTTTTCAGTGTCGTCCAGATCTATAAGCAAGACAGAAAAAAAACATATCAAGCAAATAGTAATCACATAACTTTCAACTTTCATTGAAGACATCACCTCCATAGTGAAATGAAAATTTCAATTTAAAGTAAGGACTATTGTTTACATTATACTACATAAATAAGGGCTGTTATTTACATTTATATCATTTATACAAATAGATTTCTGTATATTTGTACATAACTTCACCATTTTATATAAAAAATTATACAGTAATTCTAATGTAGTTTGACTAAGTACAACTCCCCAAGTTTATAATATTTCACTTATCAAGACCAGGCACAGATGATATTGACATATTTTATTGTCCCTTTTCTCAACACCAGAGAAACAGCACACCACTGGGCACAGCTGGCTCGTGTCCAGCCACCACTGACCAGCACCTCATGGTGCTTTTCCCCTGGGCAGCTTTGCAGCCCCTCTGCCCCAGCCTGTGGCACTGCCCAGGGTTGTTGTGACCAAAGGGCAGGTCTGGCACTCGGCCTTGCTGAACCTCACACAACTGACCTCAGCCCATCAATCCAGCCTGTTCACATCTGTCTGAGGAGCCCTCCTACCCTCCTGCCCAGCTTGGTGTCCTCTCCAAACTCACAGAGTGAGCACTGCATCCCCTTCCAGATCATTGATGAAGATATTGAACAAGACTGGCCCCAATACTGAGTTGTGGGGAACCCCTCTGGGGACCAGCCAGCAGCTGGATGTAATTCCATTCCCCTCCACACTCTGGGCCCAGCTTCCAGCCAGTTCTATCCCCAGTGAACAGTGCTCCCATCCACGCCATGATCAGCCAGTTTCTCCAGGAGAATGCTGTGGAAGATGGTGTCAAAGGCTTTACCAAAGTCCAGGTAGACAACACCCAGAGCCTTTCCCTCATCCACTGTGTGGGTCACCCTGGTCATAGAAGGAGATCAGGTTGGACAAGCAGGTTCTGCCTTTCACAAACCCACTCTGGCTGGGTCTGATCTACTGTTTGTCCTGCACATGCCATGTGACAACACTCAAGTGATCTGCTCCATAACTTTCTCCAGCCATGAGGTCAGCATGACAGGCCTCCTCCTCTTGTCCCAAACATAAAGCAAAAGCTAAGGGCTGGAGAGCAGACTAAATTCCTCACACGCAGGTGTGCACTTTCATAGAATCACAGAAATTCCCCAACAAATCCTATGATGATCTTTAGTATTTGCTTTTCTAAGAAGTCTCAAGTGGAAAAGCTACAAACTCAAATTCTCTCCACAGAGATATTTCTTTGTGTGCTATGGTAAGGCAAATCACATAGCCTGAGCCCTAACTTTTTCCTTTCAGGTAGGCAACACCATCAGCTACAGCCCTCACTGAAACAATGCTCTAAGAAGAGCTGAGTGTCCTAGGCAATAAAACCTGTGTCCAAGGGGAGCAGCTCCAAGGACAACACTCCCAATTAGCTGCTGATAACAAATGAAAGACAATATTCACTGTACCTTTCAGCAATTTCCTGACACATGTTTCTGTCAATTGCAAGATCCCATTGTCAATATAGTGCAGGAGGGTGTGCAGAGGGAGACATCGAACACCGAGACCCAGGTGCAGTGTGTGAAAACCTATGAAAGAGACAAACTTGTTTAGTACAATAGGTATTCTTTTCTAATTCTCTATTGGAGACTGGCATTACTCTAACTAAAGCCATCACTTCCCTTAACTTCTGATTGTTTTTAGTTGGTGAAGAAATCAATTTATCAAGTAATGTAGTCTTATTTAGACATCCTTTAAGTCCTCTCAAGTACAAGCTTGTCAGAAAGAAGAACACTAAGGGGACTGAAAACAGTCATTAAAGTCAAACACTGTCACTAAATGTCTCCAAGTTTTATGTCTGAAATGTTCTATTAATTTGGTGTTTATCTCTCTCTCTCCTCCTAACTAATCAAAAGGCCTCACCACCCCCAGCATGTTGCTGCCACCCAGACACACACACAGGCAGTGTTAACACTTCAGCTTCTCCCTTAACATGCTCTTGTTATCATGTAACACTACTGTGTGGCAGTATTTGTGCCCACACACACTGAGGGACAAACTCATAGCAAAAGCAGTTTCAAAGACCGAAGACAGATCAGGAAACGAAACCTCTAAAGATTCAAACAGAATTGGAAAGCGTTAAGATGTTAAGATGTCAAGATATCTTTCCCTAACGAAAATAAGCGAGTGCTTTGAAAATGCTGTAAACAATTATGAGGAGCTCTAGAAAATGAAAGTCTGCTATCACGACCAGCTCTTCCATCAAGGCTGGAAGGAATCCCTTCAGGATGAAACTGAAAATTATTAGCAGGGCAACAGCATGAGAAAAAACACTATATTTGCTACAGAATAGGATTTTCCCTTGTAGCCCTTGACACTGAAGTCCAGTTGTCTAAAAATATATGTATGTGAAAGGAGTCTAAATCTTAGTTCTAAGATAAGACTGCACCCAAACACTGGAAACCTCTGTTTAGTTTTCTCTGTTTCTGGGAACTATTTAGTTTTGCTTCATTTCACTGGTACAGGTTTATCAAGGGCCTTCCCCTCTATAACTGACTTGAATAGATGTCAATACTGCCAAAACTAACTCAACACAAGTACTGCAACCAGTGCTCTGCTGGGAGGAATTTATAGCACTGCTCTCCTCACTTAGGATTAAAACAGCAAACCACAGAACTTACCAGGAGGTAAAGGCATGCACATGCCATTTGCTGCTTCCAGAATCCGACTCATGATGTGGAACACCGCAAACTCTCCAGCACTTCCTCTCTCATCACTGTAGTTAACAAAGTAGCAACACATTAGGAACCCGAGGTGCCCACATTCTCCTGGAGAGAGGGTCAATTTGCCACACTGGGTGTGCGCTGGATGCCTGCCTTTGGGATGAAGCACTGAGGGATGCTGCCTTGTTCACCCAGCACCAGCTGCCCAGTGCTGCAGACACACAAAGCCTCTGTGGTGTCTCCATCTCCTCCCCCCACTGCTGCACATTTACAAGGCTCTCAGCAGTACCTGGAATCAGCAGCAACAGGTGAAAGGGTGCTGGTGTAAGTGACCTGGCTTTTATAGGTGTTTAACACCCACTACCCAGCTTAGGACCACTCCAAACTCAGCAACTTTGAACCCTGGCCATAACACTGCCTGCGGGGTTAATATTGACACTGGCCTAGGGAGGGCCAGCAGAATCCTCAGGAAGAGTAAGTGACAATCACATTGACACTGCCAGCAGCACAAGCTCTGACTGTTCAAAGGCATACTACTGTTGAAGACCAAAATCATTCTGCCCATATTTAAAAAGTCAGGCTGAAAACTTTAACGAATGACTTGCTCACAAGCAGAAGACACAGGAATGAAGCTGGTATCTCCTCCAAACTTCTTTCATTATTCGATGCACCAGATTCAGCTAAAACAAAAAACAGAAGACGCAGGCCCTTGGCCTTCATTCATTCCACACACCAGTTTATGTTAAAAACTTCTCATGGGACTCCTACTAAGTCTTAATTTTTTTTCCTCTAGTACCTTAAAATGTAAAGTATTAAAATTCGAATTGTAACGGAATCACCCTATTCCAGAAGTTTAAAGTATTTCCAGTTCATCAAAGCATCATGCAAGACATACAGCAATTTAACACACTGCTGATCTCATGCACTTGCATCAAGTTCTCAAAAATCTTTTTGCCATGAAAGCAAAACCAGCATGTCCAGGTGGCTGAGCATTTGGTAAGGAACTGTCCCAAAGGCTCAGCAAAAGTGGATAACCTTGAAGACAGTGAAATGCTTAATTTGCCACGAAGTCAGCAAGAGGAATCACAGATCTAGTCCTGGCAAGGAGGAAAGATGAGACAAGCAAATGCCTCTCCTCATCTACTGAGTTTCCTTTTTGTCTCCAGTGAAGTGAAACAATCCCTTGGCCCATATGGTTGTTCTTTGTGCTCCCAAACTGTCATCCACCACACGCAGTCAGCATGTACCAAAGCCACAAGCTGTGTTCTCACTTGGGCCATCTCAGCTTCTGCAGCTGAAGGAGAAACCACTCACAAAAGAGTTGAAATAACTTCCTCATGGTTGTCATGTGTGACCACTTCCACATCTCAGTAACACAACTGAGACACTTCCTCTGCACCTTTTATCTCTGGCCCTCAAAGCACAGCAATCAGTCAATCCCAGGAAACACAGGAAATGAGTCTGACCCCTGATCTGCAAAGAGGTGTCACAAGAAGTCAGGAACCCTTTTCCTCCCTCCAGATGGTCAGAATCCAGTAATGTTTTTTCCCCACTCTCTTTTCCCCTCATAGGCTTTGCCCTCTCCAATGTCTGACTCCTCACAGGCTCTGAGCAAGAGAAACAGGACACACACGAGAGGTCCACATGCAAAGGCCAGAACTGGAATATTCATCTTCAGTAATGTTCCTGAGTGTTCCTCTGTACCTTGACCAGAAAGCTCTATAGGTAGCACCGTTCCCCTCCACCACCACTTGAGCCAGGCTTGCACAGCTGCCTGATGCACAGCAATTGCCTAATCCTTGCCATCTCCACATTTTCTAGATGCAGGGGAAAGATCCAATTTAATCTTCTTGGAATAAAGCAAGTTTTCTAGGAAATGAGTGATTTCCAGTTTCCAGAAAAGGGTCACAAGAATCACACCTGCTGCTGGAATGAATTTCACCTCTGGCCAGTACAGAGGGTGCAGCTAAGGCCTGAGCATCAGGAGCTGCAGCTGGATCTGAAGGATCAGTGTTGAAGTGAAGGTTCTTACAAGTTCCAAAAATCAATCAAACCAATTATTTGTGTAACACAAACATTTTTCAAGAGTATACTTCTCCAGAATGAATATTTTTGCTTAACAACATAGCAATCAGTACAGCTTTCACAGGGCACAGAAAGCTAACAACTTCTTAAGTCATAGCCATCCAAGCTATCACAACACACTTGAATCATAAATACATGAATGTTTGTGATGGGACACCCTCACTAACAACACAACTCGTTTTGGAGATCAACATCTATCCTTGCCATTGTAGAAAGGACACACAGAAAGAAAAGCCATGCCTCAAACTTTTTTTTTTTTTCAGAACGTAACACACAAGATAATGTGCATGAGAGAAAGGCAACATTATCTGTCTGATGGAAGAGGCACAGGCAGCTTCCTGTCCGAGGTTAGCAGTGGGTGTCTGGGGAAGCCAAGTTAAGAGCAACACCCATACCAGGCAAGGCCACTTTTCACTGAGTACCAGATACACAATATGAAGCTTTTAGGAGTGCATATGTGAAGCTATTTCCCTTGGAGTGCTCTAAACTAACGAGAAAACACATGACCAACAGCAAGACAGCACATGCAGGAGGGCCTTCGCTGCTGTCACCTTGTCGTGAAACACCTGCATTTCCAGGCAATGGTGCCAGTGAAACTGAAATTCCACTAAAGGAATTGTGCTCAGATCATATAGCTGTTTCTACAGGAAAGACTTTGAAGCGGTCAAAGAAAAGAATGAGGAACAAAGGAGAAAAGAGAGTGAGACAAGGTCTCTCAGATCCCCTCCTGTGCAGGAATATGACACAGTCCTCCTCCTCCTGAGGAAACTCAAATCCAAATGGTGCCTGTCTTCTATTCCTCTGCAGCTAAGCCCACATCAGATGACAGCTGGCCACAGACATCGAGGAAAATGTACAGCTACTGCAGTGACTTGCAGAGAAATTTTAGCAGTTTATTCAGGTCTGCCTCCTTCCTGTGCCACAGGCTGCCTGCTCGCCCTGCCTCCCCTACTGGTTGCTGCCAGGGAGCAAATGTCACACTGCTTCAGTAAGATATTTCTCCTCTTTTCTGCCTCGCTGAAATCAATAGAGTGAGAGAAACAGATATGGAGTAAAGCTAAGATGAAGTGATTGCAGAGGAGAGAGAGCCTGTGGACATACAACAACCACTGCAGGAGAGGTGGCACATGGACTGGGAACCAGGCACGCTCCAGCTCTGCAGAGCTCCTCAGCAAACAAGGAATTCCCACTGAGAGGTGTCATTCACACTTCCCCACGTTACTTCTCTGTATACAAGAGCAGTTCTCTGACAGCAACCAGCCCTTGCCTGTTGTTTCATGAGAAACTCTCAGTGTTCCCAAGTCTTGTCTTCTCCAGCTTTTGTTGCAATTGATTTACACAGGGACTAGACACCACAGAGCCTAATCTCAGCTGCTCCTGGGCTCCTGAATGTAATGCGAAATATTTTATGAAAGCAAACAGACAAATTTCAAGTCTCTTTCTGTTTCACTAGTTTCAATAGCTCTGCTACTCACTACTGATGGTACAGAGATCTGTGGGAAGACTTAAACCAGTTCATTTCCCTGAAGAACTCTGAAACATTTAGGATATAGAAAGGTTTGAGATGTAAGAGTTTCTAATTAGGATGAGGAATAATGCAAGTTTAAAAATGAAATAATTTCTAAAGACTTCCAAACAGTATCCAAGATGCACCAGCAAAAGCAGAAGCAATTTTTAGAGGCACATTATCTTTGTTTATAGTAGCTTTTCTAAGAATAGGCCTGTCAATTGAGTTGAGAGAATCAGTTCTGAGAGTTTGCTCGTGGGGAGGGCTAAGACTTGTTTTGCAAGTCTGCAATAATTTAGCCTTGCAGATCAAGGTTGAATAGATGTTTTCACATTTTTCATCTTAGTTTTTACTAAAAATGAACAAACTCTTATTTGAAATCGAATGAAAGGAGAATAAATGTTCCACTTGTGTTCTTTTCAGCACCATTTTCAGGTGCAAAGCTTTGCTTCACATACTGTTCCTATTTTAATCAGCGACAAGTTTTAGTTTCTTTCCTCCACGGATACATAAAAGTCTGCCAATTACCAGTGAAACAACTTGTGAAGTTGTTAAGAGTGAGGCCTAAAAAGTCAGGGACTGCAGGGGGGCTGCAGCGGGTCAGAGAACGCTGTGACACTGAGCACAACTGACTCACACAGGACTCTGGAGGTGATGCAGGCATCAGTAGCCTCAAGGAGGTTTCCCAAGGTTTTCATCTCTAGAAAACAGCACTGTGGGGAGTTTCTACTGAACACTGGGGTAGGGATGGCCCAAAGAACAGGATTTACAGTTGCCATGCAAGCCTGTAAGAACTCCGCGTTCTGCACTTAAAGGACATGATCTTGAGACAGACAAAAACAAGTACATAACTTCTGTGCACAACAGCTATGGTTTTTGTAGTTTGTTTTGTTTTTGTTTTTTTTAAAGGTCTTTTAAGAGGATGAAAGAAAAATAAAAATTGGGAAAGAAAATTTTCACAGTAGTTTACAAATATTTCTTCATGCAAAACTGTCTACTGTCACACTCACAGCCTTAATAAGGCACTGCGTAGGAGTGGTGATGATTTACTCACATGTCAGATTGTAGTGACATCTTTTTTTGCTTGTTTGTTATTTCCCCTGGTGGCACTTTCATTATTCAAGACCTGCAGCAATGTGCTCTACATGAAACCAAATGGATCTAACAGCTTTAAACTTTCAGGATGAGTTCCCATTGTATTTCTGGGAGTAGAACATATTTGTACAAGCTGTAAATGGAACCGTTTCTTCTGTATTCTGAGTGACTGGTACAATTCTTTTAATAATATTTAAATGCTATTGATTTTCATTATTAATATATGTAATATTAGGCTGAAAAAGATGTTTAAACATCTTGAAAACAATTTCTTCCTACCAAATATATGCTATATACAACTGGTGCACACCCAAGGATCTACAATCCAACAAGTACACACTTGCTCACAATAATGACTATGAAATCAAACTAACCAGGTTTGCAACGTAATCCAAAACTATTTCGTCAATCTTCTTTTTTCCAACATATTGTAGATGTCTCATAAGGTGATCCTTCAGCTGAGCAACCATCTAGAAAAAAAAAGCCCAACAATTCAGTGTCCCTGGGCATCTTCAAAGACACACAAAAGCTGCAGTAGGTGCAGGGCCTCATCAATAGGCACTGGCTCAACAAAACATTTTCCCATTCCAAAAACTCCAGTTCAGAGTGAGATCCCAAGCTCCTGTACAATCTTGCCAAAGTCAGCAGCAGATGCAAATATTCAAAATGGTTTCTTGGTGCAAATTCAGCAAAATGAATGCAAAGTCGAACTTTCAATGATACTGAAGAGAAAAAGCTTACACTTCTCACACCTCTCTGTGTAAAGCCAAGGGAACAGGGTGAAAGAAGGATTTAATTATGAACATGGAATTCTGAGAAGTACTTATTACAAACAAATAAACCTGAGAGATTTTATGATGGAGAAAACTAGCACAAGTACAATTTGTGCTAGTTGCCAAGAACTTGAGAACCAGAGTGATTAATGGCAATTTCAGGTTAAACATTAATTGTGAAGTCATTAAAACTGGGTGCTTGTTATCAAGCAGTCCATGCCACTCCCTACTCTCTCCTTTCTGAAATATTCGCTGACCTCACATAGCTTCAGATTGCAACTCCACTCCATGCTGGCTCTTTGCTGAGAATTACTAAGAAGCTCAGAGTGAAACTGGGGCAAATAAAAATCTCTGTCTCAAGGAACTTAAATGTAGATTAATCTCAGTGTGTCAAGACAGCAATACAGGTATGAGGAAGGCACAGTGACAGCAGTGACCTGCTTTTTGGATCTGTCTGAATAAACAGAGGGGAAAGAATGTAGAGAAGCTTCAGAGAATGAGAGGCAAAACTTGAAAACAGGGAAACAAGACTGCAAAGAAAGAAAATTTGCCTCAGATGTGAGTAGACAGGACAGTGTTGATCTGCTCTTCACTGCTGAGGCCTTCTAGTGCTTCCTGAAGAGTTGGTTTTAACAGTAAGAGAACAAGTGAATAGCTGAGGTGTGTGTTTAGACAGAGGGAGGACAGGTAGGGATTTGAGACAGTATTTATTGCCCAGAAGCATATAGATAAGAGATCCTTTAGGGAGATTACTGGTGAAAACAGTGCAAAAGAGGAAGGGACAACAGAATGGCCATAGCAGTCTCAGAAGTGAGGCAGAAAGAAAAAGAAACAGTAAAAAAGGTGTTAAATTGAGGAGCAAGAAGATCTCTGCTCATCCAATTAAAAAAAGCTGGGACGGAGGGGGGTGGATGAAATTCACTCATATATGTTTTAAAGGCATAAAGTAGTCCAAAAATAATGGACAGATTAAGGCAACCTCCCAGTTTCTAGCCAAAGTTATACTCTGAAAAAGCATTTTGACGAATCGGCTTTCTGCTCCTGTTTTTTCCCTATGCCTTATGATGACCTGCTAAGATGATATCATGACTATGAACTCTAAAGCTCAGGAAATGGCATGTTTGTCCCATAGCTACTCTGAGTGAGCTTCCCCTCAGCACTGGAACTCAGAAGGTCACTCTTTACACATCTGCGGAGCATGTGCGTCCTCTAGCGCTCACTGACGAAAGCACATACCAGTCCCATGAGCAACTGCTGCTGATAATCCTCCTCTTCAAAGAGAGGTACCAGCCTCGTCTCTGAAATAAACAGAGCAACAATCATTCAAGGACATGGCACTACAGAAATATCACCAGAATTCAACCAGCTTCAGAAGTACTTCTGAACAGACAAGCAAACAGAAGTTGTGGTTCGAGCTACTCAGCTACAGAACTAAGACAGTGAAGAATCAAGGATTGAATGAGAGAACTGAGAAATGGAACATAACCCTTTATCTGCCATCCCCTTCTTCTTCTCTTCGATATTTAAGTAAGAGTTATCACAGTGTGGTGACTCAAGAGAGTAAAGAGGCACAGAGAACCTTCTGGTAACACCTGTGCTAATGCACATGCTACTTAGATCTTGTCATTTCCAAACAAAAGAACTGTGGCAGCTGCATGGGTTTTCCAAGGAAATGGCTAGACAGAAAGTAAATAGTCCAGGGAATCACCTCCCACTGATTCTCTCCCATGGTCTGGCTGCTTCTGTTACTCAGATTTGCAGATCACTGTGAAAAGAATACAACCTCTCTAACAAAATGGAAGGAGATTGTAGGGTCTACTGAAATTAATAACCTGTATTTCCTAATCAGTGCTTCCTGTCTGCTAAAAAAAGGAAGAAAAACAATCTTCTATTTCATGATATGTATAAAACCAAGTCAACATTTTACAGAACCAAGTGCTAAATTCCTACAAAATTTCCACCTGTTTTTGCTCACTTTGAAATGTATTTACACCATCACTTAGCAGCACAAAGACCTGTACTGCTTGATTTTAAAGGACTCAAGGACAAATCTACAGGAAAACATTACATTGATGACAACTATTTAGAAATTCTCTAGTAACAGTTAAACATTTGACTTCTTTATCAATAAGCACCTTTGAGAACATGAAGCTGAGGTTCACAAAGTTGTTTCAAAGTCTCTCAAAGTCAGAGCCCATTGCAATAACTAGCAGTGACACAGATGACTGGTGTTAGGGGCTGAAAATGAGTACACTGAAAAATCTTGGTAATAAAGGACCAAGCAGCACTTACATCAGCATCATTTCACAGCACACAGTGGCAAGGTACATAGAAGGCACTGACGTGTGAACAGCAGGAACATAATACACTACTAAATTCAGTTTTACTTATTAGTGACAGAGGAACTGAGCATCACAAAATCTCAAGTGTTTCTGGCCTAAGGAAATTCATTACACCTGGACTCTCTACACCATGGTTTTTCACCAGCCCTAATCTCCTGCTGCTGCAAAGGCAGCAGCAAGTGGACAAGACTCAACACTAACATGGTGTCATTGATACTCTGCTCCACAAGAAAAATCCTGAAGAAGATATCCTTTAGCAGACTGAGTTTTACTGCATATGTTGTTAGATCCAATATGAACTAGGGACTTTATTTTCAAGCATTTCCTAGTCATTATGTGAAAGTTTTCCTCTCATCTTAAATCCTCAAACTCTTCTTTGCTGAAAACACACATAGCAATTCATTTTTAGCAAACAACAGCTGGATGGAAATATTCTAATAAACAGCAGTCTTACAGCTAAGGCCCACATCAAGAAAAGTTTTACTTACCTGAGTCCCAAGTGTCCAGATGAGAAAGCACCCTGGGGTTTGAAACAAAAATCAGTGTGTTTCATATGCAATACTCTAAAGGTTTTCATAAGATCATTAAAAACTCAAATGAGCCTTTGATCTTTTTTGAAGGATAGCTAAAGAAGTCTGAGAACAGTACATGTGACCATAGTAAAAATACTAGAAAGCATTAAAAAAAGTCCATCTGTCTAGATTGCATGATTCACATTTACCATGAATTCTCTAACTCTAGAGGCCTGTGTGTATTTCAGATCATGCTGCAGTGATGACAAGGAACTGATTTTCACCAGGATAATCTTCTTTAAAGATATCCATCAGATACCTAATCAACTAATTAAATGGCACATTAAATCCTTCAACATACTTGTGCAAAATAAGAAAGGGTAAATACAATAAAAACCAGTACGTACTTTTTGGCATTTTCAAAAATATTCCTCAAATATGCTGTGGTTCTTCTCTCCTCTCTCTGGTTTGTAAACAAACAAAAATCACAAAATGAACAGAACAGAAGACCAAATAAAATACTCTCTGGCAGAATGAAGATGAGAAATAAAGTTGGTTTTCCCTTTGAATTAAAATAATACACAGTGGGGCCTCAAACCATCTTCCAAGTGCCCATGCTCATAGGCACTCACACACGTGTAAATCACGTGACAATACAGTGCAAGCTCTGCTTTTGTTTAACTTCTTGCGTTATTTTAAGAGAACAAAATTTACAGGCAATCACATTAGGTGAAATGACTGCAAGTCTTTGCACTTCTCATAACCAGATTCCCATTTATTTACCTTCAAAATAAAAAAGCCAACACGTCCATGCTTGAGTTTAAAACACCCATTCCAGAGGGAGCTCTGGAGAGTTCCAGTGTTTCAGTTCCAGTGCCTCTCACTCACCTCTTCTGAAAGGTTACGCCATTCCTTCCTGAGCACATTACTCTGGTAGTGCAAGTGTGGCTCTGCATACTTCACACTCTCCAAGTTGGAGTTGAGTTTCTCCCAGAAGCCTTTGGAGTTTTGGAACTGCAAAGTATTGCAGAGAAAGCATGAATACAAGCTGACTTCTTAAAGAAATACCTCATCACCCTTCCACTAAGTGACTGCAAAGACATGTGATTAATGTAGCTTCAAAACAATCTAAGTGAAAAAAGTTAAACCAAAGCACTTCAACTAATTTCTCTTGATGGCATGGCAGTGGTAGCACTTACTCAAACTTGAGATCAAGATTTGATGCCTAGAAAGAAATGGGTATTTCTGGGTGGCAATTCATCTGCCCTATTTACACGATTGAGATGGGAAGAACTGCACCACAGACTACACTGGCCATATTGTCTAGACTTCCTCTGACTGTAAAAAGAGTCTTAGGCTACTAATTTAGATGTAAATGTTTACATTTGGTCAAATAAATTCCATTTCAGGTTTCTAGTCGTTCCAAAAGGAGGAATACCACCATGGCCATGACAGCTGCAGGCTGCCACCATTTTCAAGATGCATTACTACTTAGATTGCAAACATCCATTTACAACCTCAACTAACAGTGCTTCATCCTAGAAAAGAAACAAAATCCAAACATTTCCATAGCAATTCTAAAGCATTTGACTCTAATGCTAAAATTAATTTAAACTCAGCTGTGCACAGTCAGGAGGAACAAAATCCAAACAAAACCACACCAGTTTCCTGAGTTAGTTCTTGGACTGGGTATAAAGATGTGAAGCTGCTGTTTATAAGGGCGGCGAGATGTGATCATTGCTGAGGAATAGATGAAATTAAGGCAATTCTTTTTGACAGTTTTAAAAAACAAGAGATGGTATGAGCTGTGCTTGCCCCTCTTAATATACATTACCTCCCAACACAGACACTACAGTAATGACATTTGAATAAAGACAAGTTTGAGTTCACAATATTCCTCCACCTTGCACTAACATACTGGATTTTGCTCTCTTCTCTCAACCATTCTACAATAACAATAACTTTAAAAGAAAACCTCAAAAGGAAGAAACCACTTCCTACTATAAACTGTAATTTGTCAAGGAAAATAAATTTCAAAGACTCAGTCCTGCCAGCCACTTTCCTCTTGCTGCCCATGCCTATTGTCACTTTATTATTGTAGCTGCAGTAGAGAAAATAAATCTTGGGTTTTGCTTCATGTTAGTTATATTTAGCAGCTGCAAACTAGAAGCACATATGGCACCATATGTTCACTCTGTTGGACCTAACTCATGAGATCTACAACCTACTACTGCAGAATGTTGCCTAAACATTACCAATATGAAACTAGAGAAATATTAAATACAGCATAAGGGTATCATCTAGTGACCAATCCATGCAACAGCACCACCACTGCAAAACTGTGTTCAGGCCACACTGGACTTGGATATGTGGGAGGGGGAAAGCAAGACAGCAATTTTCTTTCATATATGAAATCTCTAACAGAAAGTGGTAGACTTCAGTGTTGCCTGCTTTTAATCCCAAAAAACTGCATTGTATTACATCTCATTAAAAAGTCAAAAGTTTGAAGTAAAGGATTTTTTAAATTACATATATTGTTTCTTGAGGATCATAAGGGCAAGGACTAGAAGGAGAAGGCAGTTCTTCATCTTAGGTGTTTATTTGGGAGACATTTCTAGAGAGTCAGGAATTAACACCCAAGCATAAACCAAAAGACATTGCATTACCAGAAGTCAAAGTAAGGCCTTATCAGTTTGCAATCCACGAAAAGCTCCCATGAAGCCTTTCATAAGCAGTGGGTTTTTAACTGAAGGTAGAGAGCTCTCTGCTATACCCTTTGAAAAGATGTAGGGTGACAATTGCCTTCAAGAGGCCCATGTCTCTCTGGACTGTGGTGCTGTGTCTCCCCAGCAGTGATGGCATTCAGAGAGCTCTGTAAACAATCAGGCAGCTACTCCTGAAAACATCACTCTGCACCTCAGGGGTTCAGCACAGCACGAGGGAGATCTTTTCCTGTGCTCTGACAACTTCTGGCACTATATATTTTCACTCTTCCCCTGGATCTCCTCCTATTTTCTTTATTTCCTTTCTTCTTCCTGCCTTCTCACTTTCTGACTGAACTTATTTGCACCCCTGCAAGTTTGATTTGTGCTTAAAAAGGGGGGAAAAAATAGACTTATTAATTGAAATCCTTATGTACAGCTTTTGGACAATTGGACTAACTGTTCCTCCTTGCTCAGTATATATTGATGACCAGGAATTTAGTGATAAAAACACCTGATACCCAAATAGCACAAAAATTTTTGTGAATATAGACATAGCCCTCCCAAAGGCTCTCAAAAACTCATGGGCTTGAGAACTCCAAAAAGCTTCTCAGAGTAACAATTCACCATTGTTTCTGAGAAATGCCATTAAATCTTTGCAAAAGAAATACTACTTGTAGGACCAGATCTGTCACTAGGGTCTGACTCCTGATGCCAACAACATGCACCAACTGAAACACCAACTGACCACTTAAACTCAAGCCATGGTGGGTTTGTGACACTGGTGTGGTACAAAGCCAGAGCATTAAACCTTAGCCTGTGCATTAGCATCTTTGTCCTCATGCAAGAGTTAGAGCAATTTGCCATCAAAAGTAGCAGGAAATATTTGTCTTTAGCTCAACTCTGACCTTTTCAATCTGTTTAGGTTTCAGACAGAAATGGGAAATGAGTTCCACAATCAGGAAGTATTGCTGCTAAAGGCAATGTGCCCCCAGGGGCTTGAGGTTCAATCTCAGACAAATTAAAGGCCTGCTAACTTTGACCTTAGTGAATTACAAGGATTATCTAGCAACAAATTTTCTCAAGATTGGATTTCCCCAGGTGTCCCAGTTCCCAGGGCAGCCTTTCCAAGCAAAGCATACATAGCCCAATTCCCTAACAGAAACCCTAAGAATGTGTGCAGCAGTGCTGCAGACTGAAAGAGTAGTGGGCAGTTTCACCCATTTTTTAAAAGGTTTTGTGAACAGTGAATCTTTATGACTAATTATAAGCACATCTTTAAAGACCTACATGGAAAAACATCGTCATGTATCCAGAGTCTAATCCTATGTGTTGCTGGTGTGTTTAAACTCCTCACTCTTCCCATCAGCTTTCCACAACAAACTGCTTATTAAAATCCTCTTTCAGACTTTGTAGGGGAGTACTTAGGAAAATTTCAAGTATTTCTCTAAACTGGAGCTGAGGGAGTGGAATGGGAAGATGGGAAGAATCATTCATGTTGTTTTCAACGGAAAGTGCAATTTCCTACCCAAACAGCATGTGCTCTCCCCACACAGCCCACTGCCCTTTACAGGCTGTGCAGGAATTTGTCTGGATTTACTAGCCAAAGCCTTGACATAAGTGCAATCACAGGATGCTCTGGACAAAACAAAGTGAGAGGGTCACGAACCATCCACACTAATGGCAGCACAATGAAACAGCCCTCAAAGTGGGCACATGTAGACATAGGTAGAAATCCTACTTGTCTGTTATGCCACCTCTGCCTTCAGCTACCAAAGCCATAAAGTGAAGTGGTATCAATCTGATTAATAAGAATTAATTTGTGGATAATCCACCCTGTTGAATAGAGGTGTCTTCAAAAAGGGAAAAAATCCCCACCATCTTTGAGTCTGATTAACTGATATTTTAGTAAATAAATCATTTCCAACAGGGGAATTTTCTGTTTGCATCTGTTTTTGGATAGGGCTGCTTCATTAAAACTTAGCACACCCTCAACCCACAAAAAAAGCAGCTACTAGTCTGCAAATACAAATGTGGTTTTACACTGGCACTTACCTCTAACACAGGTAAAGAAATAATGTCCGTGGCACATATTACTCCAGGGACCACCTATAAATACAGAAAAATTATTTCAAGTCTTATAATTCAGCATAGAACATGGGGCATTTAAATGAATCTCCATCACCCATTTCCTTTGTGAAACCAGCTAGCTAGCCAAAACTGTGCCTTCATTTAAAAAAAAAAACAGTATATTATAACAGTGTCCCAGCAGAGAAATTAAAAGACACAATTTGATCTAACTGTAAAGTCTTGCTTGAAGTTATTTTACTTCTGCAAACTTACTTGAAAATCTTAAGTCTATTGGTTCTATTTGTCCCGGAAATAACTGCATGATTTTGCTGCTTAAATGTATTCTGTATTCATTATAAACCTCATATGATAAGGAATAAATTAATGCTTTGTTATGAAAACTGAGATATTTAACCATCCATTCAATTATAATAACTGTTCTGGTTTTGTAAATGCTTTTATTTGTTGACAAAAAATTTGACTCATGGAAAACATCACAAAGGGTAAGACCTGGCAAAGTAAAACAGGCATAAAGCACAGGTATCAATTTGGAGCATATCTATGAAAAGGTAAGACACACAAGCTATAGGCTGTACTGAGGGATAAAAACCAGACCCTGTAGCTATTAATTAAAGTACCAGCTGTTCTCTTACCCCAATCCAGTCATGCAGTGATGTGTAGGGCAGGAGTTTATCCAGGTTCTGAGTTTCTGGGCACATTCTGCAGTACAGGGAGGCTGAATGTGATGTAAAAAGATTTATAAGGGCAAAGTTGTATAAACTATCAGTTAACAAGAGTGGGCTTCACAGCTCCTTATCTGACACTCTTTTAGGGACAAATCCTGCTGCTGGCTCTGAAACAGTTCCATGGTGGAACTGGTCCCATTCTGTGCACAAAAGGAGGAAGAGAAGTCCAGATGGCTGCAGGGCTGGGTCAGCTGCTTGGCTACAGCTCAGCACTGCAGGGGTCCTTTGTGCAAAGGCTGTGCACTGGCTAGACTGAGGAATCAGCTATTAGAAGGGAGTATCATGATAAGCCAAATCCTTTTGAAAAAACGGTTTGGGCTAGAGCAAGGGGAGAATGGAGCTGAGGAACCAGTCTCCAGAGACCTAAAATAATGATAAATCCATTTGTTCCATTAGACAGAAAAATGTATTTGAAAAGTTTGACTGCCCACTTGATTTTGAGATGTCTATGTATCTTCTAAACTACTGGTGCTGTCTGTCAATAGCACAAAATGCAGGTTAGTTAACATAAATCATAACTAAAAATTTCAGAAGTAAGAGTCAATTTGTACTCCCATGGCCTCTCCTTCAGTGTCAACTGGAGTATGCAGGAAAAGAAATACCTACCAATGATAAATTCTTGAATGGGGTCAAAAGAATGGCATGTTGACATATTCTCAGAAATCCACTGAATAATCTGTCAGAATGAGAAGAGGGAACTTGTCACTTCTTTCTGTTTAATCAAGTGTTGTAAAAGAGTATGGAAACTTTGGTTTTGGTAGTAACACTTTGCATGGAGTAGTGATGGAGACAGCAATGTTTTCAGGACAGCCTGGACCAATAAGGGGGTTTAGGGCAGCCCAGCTGATGAGCCTCTTGGCACTGCCAGGTTAATCAGGACTTCTCTTTGGCTGATATCATTCATGCCCTGCCCCTCCTTTGCATAAGACATCAGTCACTGGAAAATAATTTAGAGGAGGTTCTTTTCCCACCTGCATTTCCAAGTTTTCTGTGTGTTGGAAGTAGAGCAGGGCACAGTGAAGAGCTGCCAATCTCTCACAGTCTCGTTTACTCTTCTGCAGGAACTGCAGCAAGGCACTGTCACTAATGCTCACATCATACAGACTTCCTGCTTCACAATCCAGGGCTGTTGACACCCATGGGGACCGGATGGAACAGTTTTGTAATGTGTCAATTCTTGCATCCTCACCTGAAGAACATTGGTTTGAGAACAAAAAGGAGTAAGAACATAAAATTTGCCTGCTACCAGTATTACTCTTAAGACTCCTAGGCCCCCAGCAGTAAGAAAGAGTCTGCCTCTTGCACCAGCTGGCCTAGTATTAAGATGAAGAGGAATAGGAATGGTGTTGACTCGATAAGGAAAGCAGGTAAGGAGCACAGTCCATACTCAGTTCTCTCCTTCCCTGCTGCTGACAGAGAAGGTGTAGAGATTGATGGCTCACAATGCTGCCCCAAAGCAAATCAGAGCACATGTGATGGAATAGAGGAGAGCTCAAGGACAGTAGCACAAGTTCAACACCAGAATTAGCACTATTGGTACAGCTTGTACAGGTCTGATCACATGCAGAATCATGACACAAACTTCTGTTGGTGGATCTCTTGCCATCAATCCCAATGGCCAGAACAGGAAGGTTCTGCTCTATGATTACTCACTGAAGCATCAGACCAAACCCACTTTATTTATTCTAGTACTAGTGTTCACCACCATGGTACAATATGGATACTGTATTTCAGACCCTTGGTATCAAAAAGCAGGCCCACCAAAGCATCACATCAGTGATGCTTTCCACTCATTCTTAGCAGGATAGTATTTCATTATGCATACAAAACAGGTATTAGTTTCCTGTGATGCTGCCCCTGCACCAGTTTCCCCAATGTATGTCTCCTTCATCCAATCAGAACAACAGATTTCTGTTTTCAAACAAAGGCACCCCACTTCCAAAAATAAACCACTTCCCACAAAGACGTGTTTGTTGGAAATGAAATAACACGCATCTCAGATGAGACTCTAAATTAAATTGCACCAGCCTGATCAGGTGAAGGAAACACAGATTTCCTTTCCCCACACCCTCCAAACACACACATTTAGAGCAACTCAATTGGAGGAAGGAAATGTAAAATCAAATTTACATGTCCATGTGAAATTTGAAAACAGTAGAGGACCAAGAACCATGTACAAAGCTGGGGGAAGGGAAACTATGAAACCAGGGCAGAGAATTTCAAATTCAGTGAAAGGTCTTCTTCCATTTCATAACAAGCAAGAAGTATGAAATACATAAAGTATGAAATGCCTGTTTAGATTCTCTTTCTAAAATGGAAAGTAGCAATAATACCATTCTTATTTCTTCAGTATCCTTCCTTCGTCAGAACACTGTGCAATAAGGAAACATTGAGAAATACAACTTTCATGTAAAGAGATATGAACAACAATTAAATTACTTAAAGCAGTTTTACTATACCTGTCAGAAATAAACTATAGCACAGAAGGTCAGGATGTTGAATGTTCAGGAGGTGCAGGAACTGGCCAGGCAAATAAGCAGCCACATAATAGTCTATTTAAAGAAACAACAGTGGTCAATTTAGCACTTGATCACTTATTTGCTTTAAGAGGCTCTTTCACATGATTCTCATCCTGGCCCACTTCTCTGTTAGGAATTGATTATATCTAGGAAATATAAAAGGAGTGAATTAAAAGCTGTTGTTGTATTAACACAGGAAACACTAGCAGTACCTTTGGGTTTCATGGGGAGGGTTCAAGAGACTTGAGACACTCAAGAACTCAGCAGCTGGTGTCCAGCACAGATTCTGAAGCAATTTCAGAGGAAGCTGCCTATTAATAGTGAGGCGTTGCAATATCAAATGCCAAATACAGAAGCCATGCAGAAGAAAAGCAGTAAAATAACACTGCTACCTAAAGTTAAGAAAAAAAAATCCTTTCCTTCCAGAGAAGAGTTAGCCATTTGTCTCTCTGCTGCAGACAGAATGGCAATCATATCAGGAAGTAACACAAGTAACCTACCAAGATTCATAAAAGCCACTTCCTTCAATTGATGAGATTCTGTTCTTTCTAGAGAAACTGTAAAAGTTTTGTTGTAACCTGGGGAAAAATAAAAATACTTTAAAAACCTCAAACAATAAACATCATTTGTTACAATCCACCTATGACTTTACAGCTGGAAACTTCAGCAGTGCCCATAGACCCAACGGGGATATTTTACACTGTTTTATGGGGTTGTCTGCATGGACAGATTTAAACCATCCTAAACAGAGTTCCTGCACACTTAGTAGACTGGCACCTACACAGTGCCATTCTTTAGTGTGTGAAAACTAGCCATGCACTGCACAGCCTACGTTTGTGTTAACAAAACATTCCATCCCAGAGCAAGCTTGTGTAAAAATATCTTTTCCCCCAAAACCCCCCAAATACAAATCCTTTATATAGCTGTGTGAAATGTGAAAGCACATTTTGGTGCTTTCAACTGCTTTAAAGAATTTCCACTTTGTTTATCTGCATGCCCTCTTGCTCTAATTTAGTTCAGCTCAGTTTATACAAAGGCCAGTTTCAGACCTGCTGTGTTTGCATGGGCTTTGCATCAGCACAGCTGTTGTTTTAATCTACACTTGTACCACACTTCTGGCACCCAGTAAGATTGATACAATGCCTTCAAACTTCCTCTATCTCTGAGAAAAGCTGGAGATTAAAGTAACTAATGGTTTCATGATCGGGATGCTACTTAATAATGCATGGAAATTCGATATAAGAGCCACAATTTACAGGACCACCAAGGGGAGAAGTCACCAATAGCAACACTACAGATGAAGAGATGTCAAAAGATAGAGTTTTTCATACAAAATACTGACTGAAGTGAGCTTGCAATGAGTCAGTATACTCTCCATCATCACTTTGTTATTTGCCAGTGTGAACACATGCAAGCTAAAACCAGCAGAGCAGAATTCAACTGCAGCATCGTGACTTCTCTGTTTATGCTGCAGTGGCTGTTTTAACAGGGATGGGAAGCTTCCAGCTCTGAGATTACAGAGGCTGCAGAACAAACTGAATTCCTTACATGTGTCCAAAATATGGCTTATGGAGCCAATACAGCCCTGCTTCTGTGCATCACTGCAGGACAATTTTTAAAATTCTGTTGTACAACTGATGAATCTTACATGAATCCACAAACAGCTCTGCACCAAACAACTCCATTCCACAGAGATTATTTCAGACTTAGCTAGTCAATGTCACTATATTTATCCGCAGTTTCCTAGTACAGATCAGGATGTACAAGAGCGATGGCTTGCTCCAAGCAATCCAACAACCCTTTGGCTACACGTGGGGAAGTCAGCCCTTCACAGCAGTGCAACGCAAAGTGTGTCACACCTAAAAAGGACTTTTCCAATTTGTTAATGCCTTCAAGAACACAAAAAGGTAGTTCACTCAATCCCATAATGTTCCATCAGCAAAACAACATGTTAGTGTAGCTCTGACATATGAGAAGCATCCTGACACAAGAAAGCAAACAGTTATGGTACAACAGAGACATATTGCACACTTGAACACAGTTACTCCATACTATGCAGCTTCTCAGCTGAGAATAATTTGCCTCTCTGGTCCATGTATCAAATAAAAAGCCCTTGATAATGAGAACTGTTATTCTGATTGGAATAAAACAATGTCCTTTATTATTTTTAACTTTAAGAGCTAGAGCACCACTTACACAGCAACTATTCTTAGAGTCAGTGGGTGTTGCACCTCTTGCTGTGAAAATGACATGTTGAAATGGAATTCTAAACAGACGTTCAAGCTAAGAGCCGTTGGCTCTATTTCCCATACAAATGCCTTATGGCATAAGTACAACACACCTGCAAGCTCCCACAGATTTCATTGATGTCTGTGCTCAGCACGCCAGAAAGTCTGGCTAGAAATAAGGGACCAAATTAAGAACCATTTACAAGGCCACTGGTTTGAAGCTACTCACTCAGCATCAGGCAGGAAGTCTACAGCAGGAAAGTCAACTCTGCAGCTAAAGGCAGCTGCTGTCTTTAAACACCAGCCACAGTAGTTTATTGTCTGCAGACTTTGGTAGTTATTTGTTTTGAAAGGCATTCTGTGACTCTTTCAGCACACTGACAGTCTCCAAAATAAAGCACAGTAAGTTAACAAGTTAGTCTTACCTTTATGTAGAAAATATATGGAGTACATGATCTCATGAGGAATATCAGAGGCTAGACTACAACACACACACAAGCCTCCTAAAAAGACAAAATAGGGGAAGAAAATTCACTTGTCCAGCTGAATATCTAGATACCTTTATATTGCACAAAACTAAAGCAAGACTGTTTTAAATTAGAAACTAAAAACAATTTCTAAAAAAAGGTAAAGATTACAGGAATACCTGTTATGGACTCTAAACATCATTTACCTAATAAAACAAAATAAAGAAAAAACAGAGGAGTCAATCTGGCATGATGGAAACCTGGGTCCTGACATGGCCAGTTCTTCCCTTTAGAGGAAGTAGATTTTAGCCCTTCCCAGAAGAAATCATGCTTGCAGCCAGAAAACTGATCAAGCCTTTTTCTCCACAGATTCAAAAAATCAAATCAAAATCAAAAAAATTCAAAATCCAGATATTTTCTGTTCAGAAGCTGTCAGATATGTGCAACAACATAGTAAAACACAGTTTCTTTGCTTTTCAAGTAACCTCATATTGGCAGCAGCATGAATACACTACAAGAGCTTTCTCACGCTAGAAGTGATAGTCCCTTTTCCCCTTTCCAGCCCAAAGAAGTGTAAACTCCTTTTTTAGGAGAGAACTCAGTCATTGGGACAAGTTTATTTCAGCCAGGGTACTGCATACAGGAATGTTTCCCACTCCCAGCCTGATTTTACATCAGACTGATCCTGTTTTGACCCCACCATACCCCAGGGATGGTAACCCTGCCTCCATCTCATAAATACTTTAATCCCCTTACTCTGATGCTTTGGCATTCATGTAAGAAACAGCTTCCAAACCACATTATCTGAATAGCGTTGGGAAAGCTCATCCACAAATATGACCATTCACCTTTTACCTTTATTGAAAGTTTATCATTTAAAAGAAGAAAAGAAAGTAATACCAATACAGGTACTGTTGTGTAAAAAAAAAAGGCTGTGTAAACAAGTTATACAGAAAATGGCAGAGTATGGAAAAAGCACAAGTACAAAAAAAAAGCACAGATACCAAGTTACTTCATTTGATTAAATGTCTCAGTATTTCACACCACAAGGCTGTACCATAGCTGTGATACATATATGGCTGAGACACTTCACACTTCTGCCTTCTGGGGAAGGTAACTACTTTCTTGAGACACAATTTTTCTTTCTGCTTATTCTTAGCTGACTGAACGTTGTTTGATACAGTTTTGCTTGGATATTTGAGTCATTCAGACAACAGACAGGGCATTTTGCCAGAGCACTTGGCTTCTTTCAGAACATGCATAATTTTTAAAGTAGCAGCATCAGGACTCAGAGGAAGACTGGAAAAGCTCCAGCAACCCACAAGGCTGTTTTATTATCAACAGCTCCCTCTCAGCACTGCAAATTTCTTTCCTGTGTGCTGGAGGCTACTGCATACACTGCTCTGTAAATTGCACAACATGCAAGTGAGTGTGTTCAGGCTGAAGTGTCAGTGGGTGACGTGCAAGCTGACCACAGAAACAGAAGCTATGGGGGACTATTAATAGAATGTGCATCTTTCAACTCAACAATACTGGTCCATGTGTCAACAAACTGAACTACAAACAACCAGAAATAACAAATGGTGCTTCCTTAATACAGACAGAAACATGGCAGCCTCAGACCAGCAAGTGTCCATGCACTGCTACACCTGACACAGCTCTGGCAATCCCAGTACAGCAGCCAGAGACTGAGAATACACCACAGGCTCATTTCCTACCCTTACCAGTGCTCTCTGCAAATTAGAGTTGGGTTGTGCTGCTGCAGGGAAAGCTTGCTAGCCTATTGCACCTGTATGGTAAGTGTCTAGTGTGAAAAGCCAGGTCTTCCACTATCCATTTCAAAATCATTTGTAAACAGTAAAAGCTGTAGCTGAATGTCTCCAGCCGAGAAGACTCATGTGAACATATAATTAGATGGACATTTATCTTTCCAGAAATAAAAGGGAAAAAAGATCTTGACCACAAAAGCTTAAAAAAAAATAAGAGAGAAAAGAAGGAAGAATTTTAAAATTAAGTTTTACCCCTATTCAGGAAACAGTAGTTATAACTCTGGCACTCAATAAAGTCATCCCACTGAGACTGTAAGAGTCACCTATGATATGCAGACATTTAGTTTTCCCTAGGATACTTAAACTTTAAATTCCTCATTTCTGTCCAAGCAAAACCGCAAGACATGAGGCTGTAACAGCATCTCAGCATGGCATCCAGATGCCACAACTCAAACACAACATTGCACCAGAGCATTTTGTCTAGTTGTACTGACTTAGGAGTGACTTGCCTCACTTCAGCCATCCAAACAACTCTCATTTAGACTCCTATACAGCTAACAAATAAATATGGATTGAAACAATCATCCTCTGTTGATGCCTATTTCTCTTTAGAAACATAGTCCTTTAAGGCACTTTCTGCCTTTAGAACTTTAAGGCAGAGAGTAGGTGACAGTAATGAAGTATCTGTGACCTCTTACTGCCTGCATTTTTTTTAATACTGATCAAATTTAATTGAAAAATATTTCTAAAGCACTAAGAGAAAACATAACAGCACAGTGTTTATTTAAGAACCACTGAATTCTGGACATGCAAAGTTCTGAGACTGGAACTGCTTGATCTCAACTACTCAAGAAGTACATGGGGGTTTTTATCTGAAGAGATTTCATCTGTGCTGAGTGTAAGGAACAGAGCTACTTTTCTGCTGTGGAAAGAAGTGAGAAAGGAAAAGTGATTTCCTTCAGCATTCAGATTGGCAGGAGCCAATAACAGTTTTATAAAAATGGGAAATTGCATGGAATATTCCAGTATACCAATTATGCTTTGCCAGGGATGTCCAAATGGTACAAGGTGTGATATTGGCATTAATATCAGAGGCATGCTAGCAGTCCCACGGAAGGCACAGTCTGCACCACAAAGAACTTGCAGTCCAGTTTTGCAAATCACCACCGAGGCACAAAAGGAAGCTTTAGTGTGATTGCCCACAGTGTCCTTCAGCAACTAGATACGGTTTTAGCATCAAAATAACTTGCTCCAAACTGTTAGCTACCCAAAATGAGTTCTGCAAGGTAATCCTCAGTTTCAAACAACATTCAAGGAAAAGTCACATACAGTAAACTCATTTAATAAGTGCAATTTTCAAATTATGCATTTTACAGTAAGTGCAATGAAAATCACCTGTGAAAGGTTCCACACAGACTTTAAATATTGTGTAATCAGACAGAAAAAACCATTTTATTTCAGAGTAACCAAATAAGAGTCTTGTTGGAGGATGACTGAATTTCATCCTAAACTCAAGGAGGTACTTCAATCTGAATAAACCCCAGAGGAGTACAGGTTTAGAAATGAAACTTATACAAAAATCAATAATATTTTCCATTATTGGGCTGGCTGTTTATATAAGAAATTGCCTTGCTAACAAAGAAAAAGCCTAATATACATTTCAAAGATGGAAACTTGGCTTTCTCCTACTTCTAATTCCTTCCCTCTAATCTTTACAAGCATGCAGTTTGCCTTGCTAAGAGAAAAATCCACGTAAGGAAGCCGTATTTCACTTGATTTGCATTAATGGTCATTTCAGTGCAAGCAGCAGACAGCTCAGCAGTTCACAGGTGTGCACAGCAGGCCTCGGGGAGTGACACGTAAAGCCTCTCCTACAACACTTCCCTGTACAACTCTGCTGACTATTCAAAGGTTAAACAGACACCATCTCTGCCTGCCTGTATGGTCTAATTCAGAAGCAGAAAAAAGCTGTGATGAACAGGCACCTCTTGAGAATAGTTTTTAATCAGAAAAGCTCATGGCATACATTAGGATGGAGGAAAACTCCAAAATACTAAAGGTTTAAGAAACATTTTAGGTTTAGGTTTAAGTTTAAAGAATCATATATATACTAAACCCTTGAGTAGCACATACCAAATTTAGTATCACATACTTGGACCCTCTAAACACCACATACTAACAGCAATACGATGCTCTTAAAGCCTGCACTGCATATTCTCTGTGTACATATGTCCACTCTGTAACATAAATATATACTAAATCAGAAACCTAGATAAAACCTTCCTTGAATTTACTTTCTAACAAAATTTTGGTCAGCTTTAACATGAGATTGCTTTAATGTAACACACAACCACTCTTTGGCACCTCCTGTGTTCTAAAACTGACAGGAAAATGGTGCAGTGCTCTTAGAGATTTCACTAGAGGAGAGCATGGCACCAGTTCTTTTAAGTTGCTATCAAAAAGTTTCTGGGTGACTGCTTTGTTGATGGTGTTGATATGTAAAACCCTGGGTACTTCAGCTCAACTTTACTGCAGCTTTCAGAAGGTAAAATTCATCAAGAAAAATAAAGCACAGTCGCCTTCTCCCTCTCCACACAGTTACCTGTCAGGTATGCTCTAAAGGAATACAAATCTCACACTCACATTATAAATGTTCATATTTTTGTGTGGTTTTCAATATTTTTGGAAGAAAATCAGAACTCAGTTAGGATTACACTGCAGGATAATTACTAGTGGAGGTAATTTTGACAATTCTTGTATTCATTACCTGCTTTACTTGTAAAAACCTGAAGGTTCAGAGATTTAGATGCAACATCTTGATCTTGATCATATCCAAAATTCACAAGTCTATGAGCAAATAAAGATCACTAAGTAAATCACTTCATCCACAGAGATTTATCACAACAAAAACATCACCGGAACAGTCACTATGCAATCAAAATATACAAATTAAATGATAATAAAATGTTCATAATGCAAGTTAAATTAGGCTTTAACCAATTTGCTCAACACTGTTAGAAAGAAGAATCCCCAAACTGCACACTGTTATCCAACAATTTTGAACATACCTGACAACTTCATATTCACTTACTGCATTGTCCAACCATCCCCATATTTTGAAGTGAAAGCAAGTTCTCATGACATTCTGGAAATCCAAGTACTTGTGACAGCTGATAACCCAAAGATTTTGCAGACTAACTCTACAAACCATGTCTGTAAAGCTACATTTTAATCTGCAATAGGGCCACTACTTTCAGTGGAAATACTTGAAAAGAAAAGCACAAAATCACACTCATATGGAACTAGTTATACCATGACATTTTCAGCCTCATGCTGCCTGTGCTTTAATGGTTTTACATATCTTTAAATCTACAAGGCCTGTTTTTGCCCTGCAGAACATGCAGCAGAAGACTGTAGTCAGTCTGCTTTGGCTTTTATGTTACTGGTTGGGTTTTTTGTTTGGTTGTATTTTTTTCCAGAAAGTATTTTGATCCTGTAGGGATTTTCCCCTAGGTCTTCTGCGGTAATTTTGAAACAAACAAAATGAAATACAGCACTGAAGCTCTTACAAGAGTGGTGTTCTTTCAGCACCAACTGCAAGAGGATACACTGCCCTTTTATAGGCAGTGCACACGGAGGAGCACCACACTGAGCCTTATGCACAGCACTGAGACATTCTGAGAGCCACAGCTTGGGCAGGGTGGAACTCAACTACCTTCAGCTACTGATCCCTGACCTAACAGCTCTGGCCTCCCTTTTTATTCACAAAAATAAACAGGCCCTTTTGGAATGTAAAGATAGATGAGGATTATGACAGAATTAAACCACCCTGACTAGTTTTTTCCCTCAGTTAAAAGGGAGCCCTCAGGAGACAAGCTCAGATGCAGTCATGTTCATGGCAGACACAGAATCAGACAGATCTTTGTCTTTGAAAGTGCAGGCTGCTGGAAAGAGCATGCTGGAGGAGAACAGAGTACAGGCAATGTCTTCACAGGCTATAAAAGGGAGCTATTGGTTTGGTTAACTGCCCAATAAAACTTGCAATAGCAATTAAAAATGCAGAGCTTCCCTTGACAGAAATTTCGACATCACCATTACAACATGCCCAAGCTTAAAACAAATTAATTTAAATAGGTGCAGCATACTCAGAAGGTTTAACCTATAGCTAGCACTTCAGAGAAATAATTTTTTAAAATGGCACTAAGAAGCAGTCAAGGATTAAATTACTTTTCACAGTTGATCCTGATGAAAATAAGAATTGGAGGTCTTTCATATTATTCTTATGTTCCAGTACCATGTAGGCAACTGCAAATGAAGATATTGTGGTTTGGACCAATTTTACTTGGGTTTGCAAATTGTTACCATGTATATTAAAAATAAAGCAAAACAAAACATTAAAAAACCAAACAACTTACTTTAATTGTGTGTCATTTACAGTAATATCCAGGTGTGATTCCAGCTGTTAAACAAAAAAGAAAACAAACTGTTCTTTACAGAGGTCAATACACTCTGTTTAGTATTTCAGACCAGTTAGATGTGTCATAGTCACATTTCACCAGGTTCAACATTTGAACAAGTTCATTTATCCTCCTGTAATCCTTACAGTCACTTCAAAACCCCCCATAAAACAGATTCTTTTTTAAAAAGAGAAAATAAATCGCTGCATTGCAGCAATTTTCAGCCACTGGGACAAAGTCTAGTAACAATTACATGTTGTAATTTTTATGTTCTTTCTTTGTATTTTGGCTGCAACAAACGTTCCTGTCTCACATAAAACTGACACAAAATCAGTACATGGTTTTTTTTGTCTAGTGCACTTGATAAGCCTGTTTTTTCAAAAGCTGGGTATAAGATGAGTATAGTGTCATGAATGTCACTTACTGCCTTCTAGGTCAATAAAAGTGTAATTCCACTAAAGTTACCATACTGTGGCAAAATCTGAATCTGACTGAATATATTCTTGACAAGAAAATAATGCAAAAAATCCCCAAAAACAAACAGAAAAGCAAACCCTGGTTTTCCTCTGAAAAAGTTTCCACAATAAAAAAGACAAACAGATCTCTCTACCAGTACCTGGAAAACATAATTACATCCCACTATAAAACATTATGTAATAAAATATTCATAACTTACTATTGAGTTAAAATTTTCATCGGGATAAAACTGGACACACCTTAAAGTACTCTTTGATTCCTGGAATTAAAAAGGATGTGTTTTTTAAGTAAGAAAGCACATTATATAGACTGAAAAGTGATTGGATACTCAGCACCATTCTTCACACTCAATCTGCTTTGCTAACAGGTATGCAGAAGTTAGGGGACAAAAGAATTTTAAAACCACATATAACCCCTCACAATAGCACAATGTCATGCTTCCTTCCTGCCCCAGATCATTATCTGCCAATCATATATAATTGCGTGGGCTCTCACTTGAAGCACAGCAGTACACGTCTCGCATGTTTTAGAAAGTTAAAAAATTGTTTTCCATATCTACCTATATGGCAAAAAGAACTGAATCTTACTTTGGTCAGTTTGAAAATGGTATCTCAGAAACAAAAACATGAATACATTTCTCCATTACAGTTCACTTCCTGTTATTTCCTAACATTCACTCTTTTTGTGGCTAAGAAGAGTAAATAAAAATCCTTTTTTATTTACAGAGAACGCATCAAGTGCAAATAGACCCTCAGACAAAATAAAAAAAAACATTTCAGAGTTTCTTGCCAAGAACCTGTCCTCATTCGGTCATTCAGAAGTCTGCATACAAAATACTTTCTAGATGCGAATTCTCTAGAACAGAGACATTATACTCCCAACAGTTTTGGACAGATCTAGGTACTTTTGAACAGAAGACTTTTCTAAAAAAAAAAAAAAAANCACCTTTTTTAGAGAAAGCACTATGACCACCAGTCTTCTTGCAATTTATTAAGCACAATAGCAGTTAAGGCAAGTTTGGCTTCTGCTTTGGGTTATTCGAGGCAGGAACACAATAGATCATCTTAATGAAAACAAACTCCTACTTCCTACCCCACACACTTAAAACTTCACTGTCTCTAGACAGGCAGGAACAAAATTGCAAGAATGACTTTCATCTTACCTTTGGAACAATGTAGAAGAGTCTTTGTTCCATCATATCCCACTGTGCCCAAACGAGGTCATCTACAACTTTGGCTCTTGGAAGCTGACCTGACTTTTGAATCACCTAAAGGGAAAGAATAAAAATGTCAGAAACCATCAAATAAGGTTTTGTAACCATTATGCACAGTCTGTGCTTCAAAGAGAAAAGCAGTCAGAGAAGAGGCACAAATAGTAAGGAGCTTGCAAGGAACAGGCTCCTTGTTAGGAACACGAAGTCCACCTTTGTTGTGTGCAAGGTGCTCAGTTTAAAGAGATAGGAAGCACAGTTTCCAGGGTACACCTACTAACAAATCTTTTCTTTCAGGCTTCCTTGCTTGCCTGAAATCCACCACGTAAACTGCTCAAAGTGAACAAAGAATAGCAGAGGCACCCTTCCTCAGAGAGGAGGGAAATACCACAGTCAGTTCAGAATCAGCTACATTAACTGCTGAAGGAAAATGTATCAGCTCTAAAAGAGATTTCTATCCAAAGTCTCAGCCATGTGAGAGAGAGGACTGGAAGTAGGGCAAAGACTAGAACTGTGGAAAACTGTTGGAATTGTATACATGCATACTTGAATGATATAGGGAGATTTCATTTCAACCAAAACAAATCTCTTTGTCTGAAGGATATCAGATCAATCTGTTTTCTGATTATACTTAAGTCTTTATTCCACTGCTGTAGTCTAGCTTTTAAACCCATCTGCTTTAAAGGTCGTAAAAAGCAGAAAAGCACCGAAGATTGCAAAGTGACCAAAATCAGGTCCTTAACTTTTCCTTCAAAGTCTACATTCATCTCCATAACACAAAACATGGGCTTTCAGGACATGAAATTATTTACTGTATTAGATGAATGTTTATTAACAATAAGTCTCTCAAGCAGAATATCCACAATTTGTTGACAACAAATTAATGTTAAAAATAGAAAAAGAGATGAGGGGAAAAAGAGATTGGAACATTCACTGTGTTTGGACTGTATCTAAGTTTTACATCTTTTGTTCATTTGTTTTTTTAAGTGAATCCTTTACTGGGTTCACAAAGACTCACAAAAGACAAAGTTAGGAAGGTGACCCAGAAAATATTTTAAATGGTTTAAAAATGAATAAACACTACATTTACTCCCAACTTCTAACATACAGAATCATTCAGCAACACATAAAAAAACCCAATAAAATAAATAACTTTCCTCATAGATTACAAGGTGTAAAGCTTTTCAATCAGTTTTGTGGTTACCTGCATAATTTGCCATACTAATCAATGGTTTCTTTATAAACTATGTGTTGCCCAAGTATAAAACTACAAAAGCTTTCAGCTAAATTAATTAAAGTAGAAAACCTCAAACCCAAAGATTTTTCCATCTTACCACTTTGTGTTCTTCTTCTGCAACAACACGAATGTCAAATTGTTCAATATCTTCAAAATATGAAAAAAAAAATCATTACAAATAAACATTTTTAAATGCTTTTATACAGCTTATTACATAAGCTCACCTCCTAGAATTCTGTAAGAACATTTTAGGGCCAGGAAAGTTCAACTCAGCGTAAATCTGTGATACATGAGCACAGGTGCCCAGACAGAGATCTGGACTCCCTTCCTTTCCTCAGCTGAGTGTGGCCTGAGCCATAACACCTTATGGAAACAGTTCCCTGCCCACATCAGCACAGCACAGGCACGAAGAGCAATGACTGGAATGTGCCCAACCAAGCCAAGGAGCACACATGAAAAGAAAGAGTCTGCAGAGCTGCATGCCCATGTCTGAGCCTATCCCTGACCTGTTTCACTTCCTAACATGAATACCCCTCACAGTCCTTTCAAACACAAAATTCCTGAAAGTTATCCACAGCTGGACTGCATGAGAAGTACAAGATTCACCCAGCAGATCTTGTATTTCTGATTTAGCTCTGTCCACCTAAGCCTACCCAAGACTGGTGTCTAGCTCAGGGAAGATGGGCCTCTCCAAGGGGATGGGAAAAGCCATCTCACTCTATAATAAGAAGGAAAAACCCAGCCTTTTCCAAGTGTCCATCTTTGTCCATTCCCTGCCATTAGATTAGGCTGAACGCTCAATATTAGCTGAATCTGTGGAACTATTGTCCTATTCTTATCCCACTTCACATGTTAAATGAACATCCATGTTTCAGGCAATTGATTTGCTCTGAATTTATATAGGCAGCTATAAAGAATCTATTTTAGCTTCTTTAGAAATAAAGATAACTGATGAATACATGAGCTAAGCAACTGATTGTAGGCAAAGATGGCCATTCTGTTAACATTGAAAAAAATCCAGTAAATGATACACTTTTTGAAAGACCTTTGGAATACCTAGAATTTTTTTCTTTTTCCTGTTTTATTTTTCCCTAATTAAAGTCTACCAAAAACATAATCTATAACAATCATCTTGAATTAAAGAATAACAATGTACTTTGAAAATATTAACTCACATTTATCTTCTGAAATTAGCAAGAGATGACTTTCTGTAGAAGAATCTCTGCCTTCAAATGGATAAAGAAACTACACAGAAAGTTTCATAAAAGTAAGTAAAAAACAAAAGTAGATTAGAACACTTATCTAAAATGCTTTGGGGTTTTTATTCTGAATATTTATGTATTTTTAAATTAAGTCAGGCACACTAATGATATTCAATTAATAAACATAGCTATTATTACATATTAATAGTCATCAGTTACTATAACTGCAAACTTTAAAAGACTGAAAAAAATAAAGAAGTAGCCTTCATGTTGGAGAAATATTCTATACCAAGCATTTTATGAAGTTTCGTTTTTTTATTTCTATGAAGAAACAGGTGGACATTATCTCCGTAACAGCTGCAAGATAAAATTAGATATTTCTGCACTAAACCACATTTTTTCTCTAGCACAGCAGATTAAAAAGGCTTATCTTTAGATTAGGTGAATAATTTACCTGTACTCGAACACAGCTATCCACAGCCTTTAGGACTCTCACATTATTAATGGGATGAATTTCGATTAGCAAGGTTAAATACTTGGATGCTGCAAAAACAACATATTTTAGATAACAGTATTTATGTACACAAGTTTGTTTTCCAAACAGAAATTACATGAGAAAGAAAGCAATTTGAATATTTCAAATAAAAACAATGCACTTGCAGTACCTGACTGTAAGAGCTGACTTGCTCTTTCTTCCTCTGTATATTGACAGAAGCTGACTGCTGTGGGGGGAGAGAAAACCAACACAACCACAGTGAGTGAACATATTCAATATTAATCTTATTAAACATCCTTGAAAAACGAGCATCACAATTTTTTTACCAAAACCATATATGTTAAAGGAACAACAGAAGCTCTTCTAGATGTAGGAGGCATGCGTGAATGCAGGAGGAGGAAGTGAACAAAGGGTCAGTGTGTCTTAGATGTTCGAATAAAACAGCAATATTGTCACAGCTGTGGCTTTATGTTCTTACCTACATTATCTGATGATGGATCCACTAAAATTCATAAACTGCTGTGGGCAACACATAGGTCAAAACAGATTTAAGTAATTCTAGACCCAAATGAATAATCCTACTAAACTAAATTTTTACCAAAAAAATTTAATGCTGAAGCACATATTTACCCAATAATGTCCTTTCATTGTTGACCGAGCAGCTGATTATGTGCAGATCCTTCTCAAACACATAGAGGTGCTACAGAGAAACACAGTAATGTTAGTAACTGTGCTTTTTTAAACTCTGTAAAGGAAATCATCGAATTACTTCTCCTTAGGAAAACACAGCTTCTGTCTTTAAACCAAATATTTTCATGGCCAGAAGAACCCTATTTCAAGCCTTATTTGTAACAGTTCTACTTTTTCTCATGTTTTTTTTTTACTGGCTCTTTTGAGCTCTATGTTTCCACTTGAGCAGGACAGCAGACTTTCATGTAAATACAAAATTTCACTCATTTCATGCTATTATGGGAACACTTGCAAAGGCCTGTTACCATGGTTCTAGTTATTGAATTGTAGGACATTCAGTTTTACAATAAAATAATCTCTCACAAATGGTAGCACCAAACAGACCGAGAGTGCACATATAAAGAAAACCCTGAACATTTACTTCTTGGCACATGTGTGCAATGTGAAGAGGAGTGGAAAGGACTTGTTGTTTAGAAGATTGTTTAGATATAAAGATTGCAGACCTGATGCTTTACTCTCAAGCCTTTCAGATGTTTTGCAATGTGGTGCATGTCAATACTACTGAGAATCATTCCAATACCTTCTCCAGTATCTTTTCTGCTTCAAACAAGGATACACTCCTTAAGGACATAACATACTGTTTTGCAAAGCATCAAAATCTGAAACACAACAGCACTTTCACCAGAGAGAAACCTGGCATTGCTCTCACCTCATTTTGTTTAGTTTGAAGATCGTACAATCCAATGTGAGTATTTCTCTGATTTCCCTATGGATGGAAATAAATTAGCACTAGCGATATAAATATACACAAAGATAAACATTGCTCTTTTTCCCCCCCATTCTCCCTGCCCCTTGACACACATCCTCACACACTTTCCTGTCCCATATATAAAAAGGCAGTTAATTACCTAATTCCAAGAAAGCAAATTCTAATTCCAAGAGAACAAAGATTTATTTTTTCCTTTTAGAACTAACACATGGGATAAAGCTGAAATGTAGCCAATCCCCAGCCCACAAGCCATTGCATAAACCAAGTGCCTCTCTCTCACTTTGCTTCTAAACTGGTTTTAGTTATAGGCAGTAAGGCCAGGAAGAGAGATGTCTGTACAAGAATCAGTAGGGATGCTATGGCCCCTGGAGATTTAAGGCTGGTATTCCAAACTTCACCAACGTGGTGGGTCATTGCTGCAAAAGGGAGCACAGAAACACCAAACATCACCAAAAATCAGCTCCCAGTGATCTGGCTGTAGCCTGGAAAAAGGATTTCAGGTCTGCCTTAGGAAGTGATTTTTTGAAGGTTAAGTTATTTGACAAGCTCACCATTAGCCCTCTGCCTTTGAAGAGTAACATAATGTATGTCCTTTCTAGCTTATTGATGATTTATACGATGATTTTGTTTAGGGCACTTACAAATACTTGGGACTACAAATCACAACTTTACTAATTTTTATCATGCCCTAAATTTTCCAAATTTAAATGGAAATTAAATGAAAATTCTGCTTTGCATCATACAGTGGATAGCAAATCAAACTATTAATGTTGTACTCTGGGTATAGGCACTAAATTACTAAACTACTGAAATTAAATCCAGCCACACAGGCTTCTATTTACACAGTGAGCATCATTGTTTTTAACAGCTGCTTAGAGGGAGAGATGTGTAGTTATTTACAAATTTATGGGATCTTGCTTCGTGTATTTGAAACAAAAGCCTGAGTATTCACTTCCTAAGGGGTCTATTTCTGAGTGTCTCATTATCGTAGTGGCAATGACAAACATTTTTGACTTCTGGTTTAAACAAGGAAAACAAATAATATTAAGACACAGGCTCCAGGCCCCCTAATTTAAGATCAAGCAAGCGTTTTCACAAATAACAATTTTTTTTTCAAATGTGTCTGAAATGTTAACACCTTCTGTACTTAGATACTGAAAAATGCACTTTACGAGACTGGTAACAAAACTACATCAATGCCCATGACCATGCATAAACTAGGACACTTGTTTTCATGTGCACTCTGAAGATTCTTGCATTATCTTGCAAACAGAATTCACTTCTGTTAAAAATATCTTCCTTTACACCAACTATTATTGTCACAAAACACCAACGCTGTCAAAACCACAGTACAACATAATACTCTAAAATAAGCTTGAAAATAAAACTCATTCTTCACCTTCCTCTGGTTTCACAGAGAATACACTTGACCGTCTCTCACTTAGCAGACAAAAGTTGTTTTCTATTTGTATCTCTTGGGAAACAAGCCAGGCCAGCTCAGTTTAGTTTTCATCCTCTGTGCCATACACCTCTTCCCAAAGAATAGGCTACAAGTGGCCAGCTCCCGAAGCTCTACCAATCGTTTTGACCAGATCCCTACAGACTACAGTGAGAGCTTAGACACCAGCATGCAGGCAGACACCTACATCTAGGCGTGTGAACCCTGAGCTACACCTCATCCCTTGTGCCAGTTGCAAGAGCCTGAGGAGCACACAAGGCAGGTTAGGCTATCAGAAGCCCAAAAAAGCTCAGTGTGAGATTCCACAAGTGCAAGAAAGCAGCAGCAGCACACACACAGAGTACAAGATCTTCTACTGAGCTAGATGGTTACTTGCGTTAAGTCTTCTAGAGTTTTGAGCAATTAAAAAAACCCCAAATTTGGCACATACTTTACAATTGTTTTTATGGTCACTATTGTCTTGTACAGACTCCCCTCCTTATGCTTGTACCAAAGGAAACATCCACCCACAGTTAAAGTGTATTACATCTTGGTGAAGGTCTCACCTCTTCCCTTAACCCTAAGGAAGCTGGAGAGTTTTAGCATTGTTGAGCCAGAGGGGAACGAAAGGCAGCCCTACTCTACTGGAGTTCATCTCATATTTGCACTCCTCAAGAAACAAGATCCTCCAGAATCCAGCTGGATCTACAGACTCCTCTGAGCTGCACAGTCAAGGAGCACAGCTTGTCCCATCAAGGCAATGATGGGAATGAGACGAAGTTTCACCTTCTGAAACCATTAGAAAACCCACTAGGAAGTAAAACCAAAAACATAAGGATAGCAGAATCCTATGTTAAGAAGTCAGTTCTAGACACTCCAAGACACCAAATAAACAGTGGTTACTTCAGACTACTTGCAATTAAGTGTTAAGGATGAATCTTAAAGAAAGGTATGTGCAGAAATAGTGTTAGGTAAATGGTAGATCATAGTAAGAGAAAATATTTAACTAAAGCACTGCTCACAATTTAATAGCTAGGCTTTGCTGAGAAATTGAGGGTGAAATTATGTACTGCTTATGAAGTGTCTAAAAAAATTGCATTTCATTCATGGGGAGATTCTGGGCCACCAAAAATCAAGGGCAAAAACCCTATGGACTTAATCAGGTGAGTACTTTACTCTCCATTTCATCATTCTTAACCTTTGTCTGAAGTGGAGATGGGTATTTTCCCATTGCCCAAACCCCCAGGTTGTAATCAGTTGTGTTTCCATGTTCTAACACTCACTGCAAAAAAGATAAAACTACAAGAGCTCAATTAGATTCACATACAGTATTATTCTCAACTATATATTTATAAAGTTCCAATATGGACTTACCTTCCAGGTATAAATAATTTTTCCATTTCTTTCAACATTTACAACGTAGAGTGCTGATGAATTCTCAGAAGTGTCTGAAATAAGAAGTACAAAATACACAGGATTTTCATTTCAGCTGGTTTATATAATTTATGCACATTTTAAGCAAATATGCTAAATATATTTTTACACGTAAATACTTATTTGCATTTTATTACTCCCAAAATTACTCCCTTCTGGAAAAAGAGAGAATACTTCTTACATCATGATTTAAACCTAATAAATTTCAACACAAATAGTTAAGGGATTTCAAAACATGCAAGAAAAAATTATTACATTTTCATTCCTCTTCATTATAATTGTAATTCTAATGGCCAGTACCTTTTGTTACAAAAATGGAATGTGCTTTTTCAAAGCATAAAAAAAATCAAAACAAAACAAAAGACCCCCTTGCATTTATTCACTATATACAACACATGGTTCAAACAGTTCAGTCATACTCCAGTCCTCCTGACACAACAGGGGGAAAATAGCCTATGGAAAATATCTTTGCTCACAACTGCTCCTTCAGCATCCCAAAGAAAAACCTGAAAATAAACTACATCTTTCAAATGCAGACATCATCTAATATGCATCATCTAATATAGACATTAGTTCTACAACACCAACACTCCTGTGTCATTCTTAGCCTCTCCTCTTCTGCCAAAAATAAATAAGTAAAGAAAAAAAAACAACCAAAAACCAAAGAACCACAAGATTAAATACAATAGAGACAGATAGGCAATCTACCTACAAGTACAGGGAACTAAACAATGAAGGACAAGAAATTATATAGGATGTGAATGAAAGAGTATGGTTAAAATGGAAACAAATGAGTAGGAAGCTAAGACGGACACAAAGGAAAGAGCTTATCTAGACAAAGCAGTACAAAATAAAAAGAAAACCACCAGAAAAAAAGGATAAAATATTGTACTCAAGGTGACAAAAATGCATGCTTTTCCTGATACCGCTTTTACGTTTTCTAATTACTGCAACCATTAAAAATGTGTCTATCTCTGATGGAATTTTTACTAAAAGCAGAAATTTTGCTCTTAGTGAGGTTGAAGCTGCATGATTTAATGCGTCTTAATTTTATAATAAAGACAGCCTGCAGTTCAGTACAGTACATCAACATAAAGAACTCTCCACAACCCTCTGCAAACATTTAGTCAAGTCTGACACTACTTACTTGGCAGTTATCACAAAGTGTTGATAGGAGGAAGACACTTAGTGAAACTTATTTTAACAAGCCTGATACTATAAACTGGCTTGTATAGTTTGCAGTGATAAGAAGAAAAAACTGTTTTCAAGTATTATCAGAAGGAAGTAAATTTTCTATTCTGTTGTGGGAGGACAATGAAAATCCTTCCTGTACATTGAGCAATGCATCACTTTCTATTGGTTTAGATCACTTGAAGTACACTACAATACTACTACCTTAGGTCTAGATGGTGAAAGCTGGGAAAGTCTAAGATAACAGTACTCTGGTTTTTTTATCAGAAGCTTCCTGGAACTTAACCACCACCTCAAACTTTCAAGATGAGTACTTGAGTACAGTCTCCACATTCTTCATGCAATGCTTCTTCAGAACAGAATTTTGGTAGAGAAGAAGGTCCTTGAGCACTCTCCGTATCAATGAATTTCCCTATCACCTGACGCAGACATCTTAAAGGTGTTGAAAAAGTTCTGAGTCAGAAGAGAGTTCCACATCACTGAACAGTCAGTGGGAATCCGGAGGCAAAGAAGTGGCAATGGTCTCTGCCCTTGGAAAGTCCTGCAGTAAAACCCTGCACATAGAATTACAACTCCTTCCTCATGCCCAGAGCAGAGACCAGCAGACGATGGGCTGCAAAAAAACCAACCCAGTCTGCCTGCCCAGTATACAGCTTTTATTAACATAATCAAGAGAATGCAGAGTTTGATTTCCTGAAGGCCATTATATGCAGCTCATACAAAAGTAAGTGGAATAAAGAGAACTAGGCTAGTTTGCTTCACTTGCTGCTCCCTTCCTCTCATCACAGCTACTCCCCAGCTCTCACACAATTTGCAGTTCTCACATGCTATCAGGTGCTTTCAAGTCCTTAGGAAAGAAAATAATAAATAAGAATAACTGACATCTGAAAACTGACACAAAAGTACCATGACTGCTAAAAATTACTTGCTTTCTGTGATTAGATATTTCTTTGATGTTTAAATTAATCTTTTCAAATCCCTACCTCCCACCTTCACATTCCTAATACGACAGCATTGCATGAGGGGGAAGAAGTCACTATACAGAGATGAGTTAAAATGTAATACAACAATGCTGGTATTTGATCAGATGCACCTTCCAATCTAGATTTTTGATTCTGTATAACCAGGAACATTACTGAATGAAGACTTTATTACATTTTAAAAGACTCAATACAATTTTCCTCTTTGCAAACACAAGTCCATTTTGAGACCTTTATGCCATTAAAATATAGATTGATTTATCTTTGACTTAATCACTGATGAACTAATAAATTCATAGATTAATCAATTATGCAAGGAGAATTTCAGAATTTTACCTCAGATCCCTGCAGTACACCTTCAATAATTGTTCAGTAAATGCAGAAAATGAGAAGTATTTTTTAACAGATCTTGTAAATGATGGCTTGGTAAATAATTCTCTTATTCTCCAAAATGATACTTTCTGGTTTGTCACCAAACAAAAGCTTATGAGCCTATTTGATAACAACCCCTCAATGTGGGAAGCAAGTTAAATATTTTGAGTAAAGTAAAAGCAACTGAAGGCATTTCAAGTTCACGACACAGTGCATGATGTAATTTCTACGGAAGCAATAACTATTACAGTATTATTATTTTATTAGAATAAGGTTTTCATCAGTTTCTGAAAAGCAGAACTGAGCCAGCTGCTCTGCAGATTAATAACAAGCAAAAAGCCACAGCGCCAAGAACACGGGAGGTCACTTTTTTCCAACCACTACCCCGAGCGCTCGCTATGCTGGCGATCGCACGGTGCTGCGACAGCTGACGCTGCATCTAATTTTAAACTAGCACTCGTTTACCAGACACACCAAAGCGTTCAGGCTGTGGGGTTTTTCCTCCCAGAAAGGGGAGTAGCGTGGGAAAGGGAGTAATGCTAAAACCTACTTTTTTTTTTTTAAGNGGGAAAAAAAAGAAGAGAAAGCACCAAACGTGTGAAGAAGCAGGAAGAACAAACAAGCTGTGGAGTGTAGCAGATGTGTAGAAGTGTTTTCGGCATGTGATAAGTTCCTTTAGGACACCAAACTAGCCCGCCTCAAGTCCCCCGGCAGCCAAGGGTGGCTCTCTCGAGCCGTGGCTCTCCCGCCGCCATGCCCCGGCCCCTGAGGCCGGAGGTCCCGCTGGGGACCCGCACCCGGGGCCTCGCAGCCCGGCTCCTCCGCGGGCGGGCGGGCGGGCACCGAGGCGGCCGGAGAGAGGAAGGGACGGCCGGCCGGAGGGACGAGGCTCTCCTCGGCCTCCCAGAGCGTTACCTAGAGCCGCGGCGCAGCCCCGCTCTACCAGCCAGGGCACCACGTCCCTCCGCAGCTCGAACTCGGGCACCAGGCGCAGCAGCATCGCCCCGGCCCGGCGCCGCTCCGGCTCCGCCGCCCTCAGCCCGCCCCGTGGTGGGGGGGGCCGCCCTTCGGGTGTTCCGGCTGTTCCCGGCCCGCTCCCGGCGCCTCCGGCCCTTCCGCTTCCTCGCGGGCACGGCAGCGGCGGGACAGCGCCTCCGAGCCTCCCGCGGCGGCCCGCCTCCGTGCAGTGACCTGCGGGACTCGAAGCCTCTCGTTTTCCCCGTGGAGCGGGCGCCCAGGCTCCCCCTCAGGCAAACTGGAAAAATCACGGAATCATAAAATATTTTGAGTTGGAAGGGATCCACAAACATCCTCTAAGTCCAGCTCCTGGCCCTGCGTGGGTCAGCCTCAAGAATCACCGTGTGCCTGAGAGCGTTGTCCAAATGCTTCTTGGTGCTGTCACCGCTTCCCTGGGGAGCCTGTTCATGCAGAGGGAGCCCATACACCCTCTGCATGAAAAACCTTTTTCTAATATCTGAAATACCCCTCCCCTGACACAGCTCCGGGCTATTCCCTCCTGTCACTGGTTACCAGAGAGAAGGGGCAATCCTTTTGGAAGCTGCACCACTGAGTGACTCCAAGTGCCTCAGACAGCAACCTGTCAGCAAGGCTGGTGTTTCACGGATCAGGAGACCCTGTAATGAGTTGCTCTTCTCATGATCCCCCAGGAAGCATTAGGTGTTTTCCAGAACTTCAAGTAGCATCCCTGTTTTCTGAGGTTGTGCACTCTGAAGTTGCAAGTTGAATAGATGGAGTCTCTATCTAAACTGCTGGCAGAACTTGGGATGTCCTCTCAGACTAGGCCTGGCCTGATCCTGCTTTTCATCTGCAAAGGAGGTAAAACTTAGGAGGGGGTTGTGGTTTGTTTGCTTGGGGTTATTTTAGCTGTTGAAAATATTTGTAGCACTGATAAGGTACTACTCCATGGTTATCTATAGCCTGCCTGTAATTACCATTTCCCTTTTGAAATGTGCTGGCTGAAATCAGCCAGCTAAAGGTGGCATATAAGTGGAGAGGCTGCAAGGGCACACACCAAGCTTGATGTACCCAAATACAGAACAGCCTGACCCTGTTCTAAGAGCTAATCCTGTAGCAAGTTTTTCCCCCTCACTGCTAGGCTCTGGAGCTATAAAAAGGCCAGATCAGAATCAGATATATCTGCAAAGTGTGGATGAAAAGCAGGTTGATAGTTGAAATGCAAAGCAGACATACTATTCTTCTCAATCTCCATATTGCCAACTTTTACAATTTTACCACAAGTTTTGTAATCAGCATTTTTCTTAAAGCTCCTTAGATCAAGTGGTTGTGCAAGGATTTCAGCTTATATTTTCACTGTTGTGAAATAAAACTTGAAAATGTGATTGGAATATTTATTTCAGACACAAAAGTGGAAAACAGACAAGAGATCTCAAATGGATGTAATTTTTGAGAGACAAGACTGGGCTAATTCATGAGTATTTGGGAATAACACAACTGGAGAGGCAAGCAAAGGAGTGAAACAAAGCCAGTGAAACAACTGACTCTGTAAGTATGTGCAAAAGGGAAGATTTTGGAGAAATTCTCCTGTACCCACATCTAGAGTTCATTTAAGTCCATATGAGGTCAACTGACAGAAGTTTGGCTTCTGCTGTAAAGCAAAACAGAAAGAAATGTGGAGATGGGTAATGAAGAATCTGCGTCTAACAACAGGACTCCAAGTGCAGAAGGAAAAGAAAGAAAATTAGATATGTTTGACTAGTATGATGGTACTGGATTACAACAAAAAACCCCAAATAAAACAATGGTCACTGTTCTTTTGTTTCAGTATCAACCATGCCACTTGTTATAGTTCTTTTAAGAGAGCCACAGAACTGAAGGATGAACTATAATCTAATATTTACAGATCAAGAATTACATGACAGTGCTGTTCTCTTAGAGTATCTTACACAGGATGTTAAAGGCCTTTGGGACAATAGGAGCTGCATGTAGTTAACATAGTTTATCCACGGATCTGCCATGGTGAGCAGCTGTGCAGACAAGTGGGTATGGAGGACAGCCATTGACTTGTGGCCCTTGCATAAAATCCATCCTACAGTTGTTGTTTGGAAAAGAACTAGAAGGATTTGTACAGGTTGATGGAGGAGTTTGTGCAAGACTTCACAGTCAGGTGTGCAGTAGGAAAAACATTTCTTGTTGTGAAAGTAGTTAATAAAATTTACCTCAGACTGTGCTTTCACTAAAAAGGACTCTTCATTATTTTTGAAAGCCAAATATGTTTTCATTATTTCACATAATGTTCTCAAGACTCTTAGGCACTCCTAGGCACTCCTCACTCAAGGCATAGAGTAGCACCTCATCTCCAGTGAATCCTCCTGGGAACTTGGAAGCTTCTCTGATGTTAGTCCCTGAAACTGAGGCAAGATAAAGTCTCGCAGGAGTTTCCCTATCTTTTCAGTGAGAAAAAGGAAGTGGTAACTTGACAGGTGAAGAGATCTGAGAAACAGAAAGGGATGAGGTGGTTCGTGATTACTGTCAGGGTGCAGAGATATAGAAACATGACAGGAACAACCATGTAGAGCTGGGAAAGACCAGCATACTGGCAGGAACTGAAGGAGTAAATAGGAGAAAGGAGCCAGAACAGAGGGGAATGAGGATGAGGGAATCTGGAAAGATGAGATGAAGGTTTATAACCAACATAGGACTGAAGTCAATCTTCCCAGAATTTCAGTAGGGATTCCTCATTTTCCCTGTAGTCCAGTAGCTGATTTGAAATCCGCTCATTTCCAGTGGCTTATCCAGTAAAAAGACAATTATTGCTTCTGCAAATTTCTTTGGTTCAAATTTAAAGGTTTCCTTGTGACTCCTAAAGGTCCAAAACTGTGGATAACCCTGGAAAGGTCATTGTGATTCCATGGTGTAATTATCTGTACTTTCTCAAAACTAGTTAATTTTAATTGATTAATTTTAATTTATCACAGGAAACATCATAAAACACTCACAATTGATGTCAGCATTAAACTTTGCCTTCAACAAAATGCCTACTTATCAAAGTGCACAAGATAGCCAATCTTTGAGTAAAAAGAGACAATCACAGATTTGGGTCTTTACGGTCCCACTTTTAAAGAATAAGTGAATGGTCTTGCGTAAGAATAGCATGAATTGTAATAGAATTTGTAATACCATGAAGAGAACTTAATCCATTGCTGCTCTTTTACCTCAAGATATTACTGAGTGCTTGCTACAGCTACTATCAGCTGAGTAGCACCTAAGGCTTTGAAGTGAAATGCTATTTCTTCTTTCCCTTCCTGCATTTCCATTTTTATCTGGGTTTTTTTGTTGTTGTTGTTTTCACTTCTACCTAATTAATACCTAATTCTTTCACAACTGTAAAAACTAATTCACAGATTTAGAGCTTATTATGTAAATATTATTATCATTGTTCCTTGAGCCATCAGTCTGGCTATGCACATCAGAGGCCCTATCTACAGGCCCAGAGCTCCTGGTTGAATTCCTAGAAGTGCCAACACATTCCTCAGAAACCACAAAGCTGACTCACTGAGAGTTCTTCAAGTAATAACTCAGTATAGTGTATCAGGCCACCTTAAAACTGATACATAAAATTTAAAAGTTGATGGAAAAGCTGTAAGCATCAAAAAACCCCCTTAGTCTTTCTTCAGCAGTCTTTGCATTAAGACAGAACCTTATGTATTCTTGATAACATCCCCCAGCTTTCCTAGATGAAAAAAGCTAAAAGAAAAAAAAGAAAGAAACTCTTGGTTTAAAAAAAGAACCCAATTTCTTATCTCTGTGAGGTGATATTAACGTTATAACCCATTTGTTACTTTTGCTTGCATCATGAATGAAATTGTGAATTTTGCTCTCAATTTACACTCAGTTTTCTTTTCTGATTATCTGATTCAGTTTTGGTTTTTTAGTTCAAATCTGAAGCTGTGCGAGCACAGGAGATGATCCAGATAGAGCAACTCCCAGGAGTGGGATGTGAAACTAAAGCTCTCATTAAAAAAATGACAAATTAAATGTTTCTATATTCTTTTTAATCAGAAATCTGTTCCTGCCTTAGTAACAGGAGGAGCTGCCTCAAATTTTTATCTGGGTTGAGTCTTGCTCACGGGGAAAGCATTAGAGAGTAGTACCGGCCCTACTGATTGCACTGTGACCATCATCAACATTATTTTACTGCTAACAACAATTTTTGTGCTAATTTCTTGTGTGTCTATAATCCCTTTTCACACAGTTCATATGGCAAGAATTACAAAATTATACCATGACACAAATGTGGGGCTGATGAAGCATTGCCCCTTGACACAGCAGTGATGAGTGTAAGGTACCTTTCAGCTCTCTCAACAGAACAAAGCTTTGTTCATGGAAAAAAACCCATAAGCCTTCAATGTGTTCCACACTGTAGAAGACTACATAAGACTTCTTATGAAGAATGAATATCTGAAATAATTATTTAAGTGCATGACAGCCTGGCACACAGTTCATGAATTTTTGGGAAGTACTGCTTACTGAGGGCAACCTCTTTTCCCGCCATTCCAGTAATAGAGGGTTTATTGTCATCATGTCTAGACGTTTGTTTCCTTGAAGAATGTTTTCCTTCAGTCAAACACAAAAAATATACATAAATTTTCTTCCTCAAGTTGCTGGTTAATGTGTTTACTAAATCCCCTTGGCAACACAAATAAGATGCAATTTGAAATCAGTATTTTAGTAGTAAAGTGTGCGATTCAGAGTTGGTAGAATAAAATACCATTATTTCAGTGTGCAAGAATACCTTTTTTTAGTCTAATGAGTGAATATCAACATAGACTGGAGTTATTTCGCTGAAATCAGTCAGCATCTGTTATGGAAGCCAATGCTTCATGGAGGTGCTTTTGTATGCTTTGTTTAATAATTCATCATAGGAAATAGTCTTTCAGCTACTAATAAAAAAAATCTTGCTATTCATGCTCATGTTTAACAGCACCTTCTTTTAAATAGCTTCATTGAAGTCAGTAACATGCTAAGCCAGTAACATGAGTGAATGAGACTCCTGAAACAGTTAAGATATTCCTCAAAGTGAGGGAGGAGAAGAGAATGGGTCTTAGGGAAGTCTCTGACTGTTGTCCAAGTGGCCTTTTTGTTTCCGCTGCTTCTCCCTCCGTGGCCTGGGCTCTGAGGCTCCTTTGTTCTTTCCACAGACTAACCCCTGCTAGCACTGATGAAAGCCCTGTGAGCACACTCTGTCTCAACAGCTGTTGGAGGAGCTCTTGGCTCTATGTTTATTCTTCCAGCTCCAGCCTGGTTTGGATTCATCAGTAGGGTTTAGAAACTTGCCCTTTTTTCCTTCGTGATCTTTCAATTTTGACTTCACTTTGAATTACAAGAGGACAAGTGTCAATACTTTGCAACAGAGTTGCAACTCTCTCAGGTATCAGTGTAATAATGCATATATCAGCAGATCAGTTCAATTTCTTCCACTTTTTAGATCTCTTTCCATTACAATTGTTATTGTAAAATGTAAAAACTATTTAGCACAAACGCATTCCTTCAAAATGTAAGGTTGCAGCACTGTAGACTGGAGACTGTAGACAAGGACAGCACAGGACACATCACACTGAATTTTGTCTCGCTGAGCTTCAGGCACTGAAAATAGGATTCTAGTGTGAGGCTTTTTGTCTAGATTCCTTCTAGTTAATGAGGAAATATATACACCAGAGGGTAATTGATACCACCTGGTTTTAGCAGTTAATTTAAGGTGCATTTTACCTGAGTGTGGATGCTGGTTCTCCTGTCTCCTCACTTCTGCTGTCATGCCTATTGGGAATGTGCAGTTGAAGGCCTGGTGGAAAGTGGGACTGTCCCTTCCCGTGTCTGCCTCCAATTAGATCACATCCAATGTAATATGGAAGGAGGCCCTGAGGGTGCACTTTGATGAGCAGCTGACCTAACAGCTCATGACTATTGAAAGGATGGACCCAGACTTCATTGTTTTCTTCTCCTTTCCTCATCCCCAGGTCATTCAGCCTTTTTCTTTGTTTGCCGGCTCTCCTGTCTGTCTAACACCTCTGTGATCCAGCAGTACTGGCTAACACACTAAAATCTATTTACTTTTTTTTAGTGGTTTCGTTTTCTACCAGGTTATGAAGGTGTCTCCAGTCACAGAAGTCTTTTACAAGTCCACAGCCACTGCAAAAGGAAGTGCTGGTTGTGTGCAGCTGGCAGCAGAGAGGAGAACAGAATAGAAGACCTCCCTGTACTGTGCCCAGTGAAGTGTTAGACCCACATGGCTCATTCAGACCCTTTGCCAAATGCCTTCCTCTGATTTTCAAGCTGAAAGAAGCAGTCTTTTTTGCCCAGCATTGCTCTGATCCGTTGCCCAGCTACTGCTGGCATAGTTTCCAGACTAGAGAACTGATCCAACTGAAAAGTAACCTTGAGGGGAGAAAGAAGGAGATGGAAGATGATGGTTTCAGTAATGTCAGCTATCTGTCGAGTTTGTGGAACCTTATGTCAACAAAAATGAAGTTGCTCTACAGAATTGGGAATAAACCACTCATTCTGGGCGAAAGACCTTAGGGAAACTACTTTTTCTGATGGTGCTCACTTAGGTCAGTTAGGTTTCTGCCAAACTACAGCCTTAGGATGTGGTTAATGGTAGTAGAGGCACCTGCTTCCCTTGACTTACTGTAAAAGGAGTCTAGGTATGAGCTTTTAGCTGATCAAAGTCAGGTGAATTAATCGTACCTTTTAGCCTCCTTGGCCTGCTTTTTCTGTTTCCGTCAGGACCAATATAAACCACTAGTTTTTAATACCTTATTTGTATACTCTAACAACCATTCCTTTGATACTGTGCAACACTTTTAATATACTCAAATTATTCTCTGAAAATCTGAATGCATTTCCCTGGCACATCCTAAAAATATCTTTTATTTATTATATGTTGGTTCCTGTCGCGTTAATAAGCAGAGAGGCTTGGGTAAGTGTACGTCATCAGTCATGCAGTGGTTTCTTCTTCCAAAATACTTCCAGAATTAGGTCTGACCTCTTTTAACAATGAACTATTTATAGGATTCATAAGGGCCTTATCCTCCAACCCTGACTCAGCCAAAACTCACCACTGACCTTGACCTCCTGTAGTCTATTCTTGTAACCTTACTCATGTGAGGAGCTTTTATTCGCTGACCTGACTTGGGGAGTGTATTCTCATGAGTATGATTTTGCAGGCTTGGTTCCCAGCTCAGTGAGACTTGGTAAATGTCACAGAATCAATTCCTGACGTGCATGTGTTATTTTTACAATGTCGTAAGTACAAAAATAAGGGGGGAATATGCAGCTAAGTTCTGCTTTCAGTACTACAACAATAAACCGAGTGTAATTACATTAGGTGCGTACAGCTACAAATGAAAGCATTAAATTCTCATTTTGGAAGAGAGTGTATGTATTTCTAGAAGAAAACACTCACTAGATTTCTCAGTCATAAAAAATATTACTAATAGTAATTGATTTTTTTCTCAGGAAGATGTAACTCTTTTTAAGTAGGATATTATTGCAGTGTTAGGTGATTACACTAGCACGGTGTGACAATGGCAATCTCTTTTCTGTACTTTTGTGTCTTTTTGTGAAAACATTTCTAATTAATGTTGATGTTCCTAATAGTTTTCTATTTTTCATTGTGATGCAGGATGATACATGTTAGAAGCTAATAAATTGTCATTAGAGGGTCTGGATAACAAGATATGTTGTCTATATGAAAAAAATTATTCTTAGAAGTCTATTATGTTTCCATTTGTTTAGAATCCCAGAATCAGAGAATCATTAAGGTTGAAAAAGACCTCTAAAATCATTGAGTCCAACGCTTAATCCAGCACCACTGTGTTCACTGTAGTGAACACAGTGGTGCTGGATTAAGGGTTGGACTCGAGTCCCACATCCACACAATATCCTCGAGTTCCACATGCACAATTTTTTGGACACTTCCAGTAATTCCACCCCTTTCCTGGGCAGCTTGTTCCAATGCCTGACCACCCTTTTAGTGCAGAAATTTTTCCTAATATCATATTTAACTGACTTTTCCCTAATATCCAATCTAATGACTTTTCCAATATAAAAATTTTAGTTATGTATCTTTGTTATGTCTTCTTTACAACATGCATTGTTACACATCCCTTTCTTTTTACTTTTGTATTTTCTCCCTTTAAAGTGGAAGAGTCAAAATTTTTAGGTGCTTTTTTAAGTCCCCAGTGGTTTTTTTCATTCATATTTTAATCACTTATTTTTATTTTCCTGTATTTTGTTGTGCATGGTGAGACACTATTTATTAAATAGTGAATCATCCATATATTTTATGGTGGTCTTCTGTAGGTCCTATATTTTGTTAGTTCATTTGAATACAAACATGCAAGGAAGAGGTATCTCCAGTCAGCTGTCTCTGATGATGCCTAGGCCTTTTTCTTGAGTGGGTACAGTAAAGATGGAATCTATCACCCTTAGGAGTATTTGAAGGAATTCCTTCCAATCAGCACTGTCACACATTTGCCAGCATTTGACTTTATCTGTCTGTATTGCCAATTAAATTCATTCCACCAGCCCAGTTCTGGAGACATGTACAACTTTCCTTGTTTCTGAAGACCCACAAACAGCAGGGATAGAGGCAGAAAGGAACTGTCCTTTATCGACCATGTTGAAAGCTGAGACTCAGCTTTTATTCTCTCCCAAGGTCAGGTCAAGACCCGGTGGATAGCAGACCATGTCTGCCTTGACTATTCCATTACTGGCATCAGGAGACAGTTCTGTTACTGGACCCCAAGACATTTGTTATCACCCTGGTCAGTACTTACAAAGAGTATCTACAAGAGGATTTATTTGTTTATCATTTATATGAAGGCTCCATGTGGAGAAACATTACTCCTAGGTTAGCCCTAGTGGGTTCAGCACTTTTATCCATTATAGCTCCTTCCTGTGGCCCTCATGTTTAATGCCCATTGACCCTAATGTCCTACAAGCAGCAGTCTTCTTGACTAGTATTTTCTTTTTCCTAAGGTCTCCACCCTCCCTCCATTCCCTGGCTGTAGAAATCTGTGCCAAGTTCCCTACAAGCACATACTGGCCAGCCTCCTCTTCCATCTTTTCATCTGCACACTCCTCTCCTTTAACCCCAGCCAGCAAACACAAGCATTGAAATCATCATATCTGATTTGTTTACAGGTGTCTGTCTGCCCTGGGCTCTAACCAAAAGGCACCTTTTGCTTTCCTCTTCCTCTTTCTCTCATTTTGAACTGCTGACTTTTCATTCCACTATGAATGACATCAGTCCAAAGCTGAGAAATGCTGCAACTGGGCTTGATTCTATCTCTTTCCACAGCACTGTTAATTGTTCTTGTTACAGCAGGAGTACAGAACCCAAAAATTTACTTTAAATTGCCTATGGATGTATTGTTGTATCTTCAGAAATGGTCAGTTCCAAATGCTTCTGAAAAAGGTGCAAGTAGCCCTGTGGTTGTCAAATAACAATACTGTGCACCTGTCTTGCATGTTAGGTTTCATTCTGATCTCTCATAGTCAGAGACTGATTTATCCTCGAAGACTAACATTTAATATTCCAGGGTATTAAGATTAATTAGAATTATACATATTCTCAAAATCCAGAGAAATATTTAATTCCTTTTTAACTTTTAGGCTCAATGACCGTTTTTATCCACAGACTAATTACAGGGTACATGAGGAGTAAGAGAGAAGTAAGAGAATTATTTAAGAAACTGCTATCATTTAATTGCTTTGAATTCATTTCAAACTCCATCTTTCTTATAGCACTTTTTAGTCTTCTGTGCTCTTTCCTAAGTCAATCACAATTAATCTTTTAAGTTTTTCTTCAGAAAAGTTGCTTTCTGTGCTCTGGATCATTCTTGTAACTCTTCCTGAATGTCTTCTGAGGAGGGCCTTTGAGAAACCTTCTTTAAAACCCAGAAGTAAGGTATATGCACTTATTTTTCCATTTTGTCAGGACACTCAGGAGTGTGGTTTTCCTTTGCATGGGCAGAGATGTTTGGCCTATCATGGCCATGGTTAGGCCTTTCATAAGTATGTCATTAGAGACTGTGTCAACCACCTGACTGAGGGATAAAAATTCTTATCTTATAATTCCTATAAATCTTTTTTAGCCATATTTTTGTGGATATATACACATGTTACTGACTTAAAGTACTATTAGATAGATGATTTAAATGAGAAGGTTTGTATGTTACCCCATGAACTTTCTCATTCTTACAGTGTTGGGTGTATCCTGCCCGTGTTTTATTTTAAATTTATCAGTTTATAATATCTATGTTATTTCCTCTGTAATCCTTCTGCTGTTTTTGTATTTTTATTACAAGAAAAATATTATTGTAATCAATGTTCTCTGCTGGGAAAAGAAAAGCTAAACCGGAGTGATTATTTGTTTTACATAAAACTTCAGACAAACTGAGCCAGTTGGATCAAAGGTCCATCTAAATAACATCTTGCCTCTGACAGTAGCCAGTAATAAATGCTAAGAGAAAGCATATATAAAAACATAAAAGTTTTTTTTCCTTCTCCTGCAGCTATTCCAGATTATAAAATTAAGGAATCAAGACAATCTGGAATAAACTGATTTTTTTTTTGGCATCTAAAAAGTCCTATGATAGTTAGTTTAATGATTTAATAAATGGGGAAAAGTACATCTGTCTATTTAATTCTCCTCCCTGATAATTTTGTGTGGTGTATTCTAGTTTTTAATTTATGAAAAATAGTGCATAATCATTCGCCACTCAGAGTTTTATATACATCTATCACATTTTCCTTATTCCAAGGTGAGGAGTGAATTTAATATCCTTTCATGTAAAATCTATGCCCTACCTCTTATCATCCTTATTATACTTTGTGTTTTTCTGAGACTTGTGTTTGAAAAAGCATACAGAGGCTTTATTCTTTGTAATTGTTGTTTTTATTTTCTTGGGAGTGCCATTGATCCATAATTTGCATGTTTAATATTGTAATAAATTTCCCTGTAATTTTTCTTGTGTCAATGACTATTTGCTTGTCAAATTCTCACCTAGGCCTTCTAATTTCCATTTTATACTTTATTTTCCATAAGTATCTTTTTGAAAGCATGTAAATGAGTGGTTTGCTTTTCACAGGCACAAAAGCCATCTAATGTTAATTATCAATTGTAGCTCACACATTGCTATTAAGGCAAGAAGCACCTGTCCGGGGTAGCAGACTGGTAGGGACAGTTAAATTGCTGTAGAAAGAGTCTGTACTTGGCAACATACTTCAGAAGACTTCAGGAGACCAAGATGAACTCATGAGGTTCAGCAAGGCCAAGAGCAACATCCTCCACCTGGATTGGGACAATCCCCAGTATCAGTACAGGCTGGTGGATGAGGACACTGAGAGCAGCCCTGGTGAGAAGGACTTGGCAGTGCTGGTGGGTGAGAGCAGGACATGGCCTGGCCATGTGAACTCTCTGCCCAGAAAGCCACTTGTGTCTTGGGCTGCATCCAAAGCAGTGTGGGCAGCAGGGAGAGGGAGGGGATTCTGCCCCTCTTCCTTTGTTCTCATGAGACCCCACCTGGAGTTCTGTGTCCTGCTCTGGAGTCTTCTGCACAGGAAAGAAACAGATCTGTTGGAGCTGTGTCAGAATAGGGTCACAAAAATGATCAGAGGAGCACCTCTCCTATGAGGACAGGCTGAGAAAATTGGAGTTGTCCAGCCTGGAGAAGAATCCAGGAAGACCTTATTGTGGCCTTTCTTCACTTAAAGGTGGCTTCCATGAAAGATGGAGAATTATTTTTTACGAAGGCCTTTGGTGATGATAGAAAAGCCCAGGGTTTTAAACCATAAGGGAGTAGATTAGATTGGTTATAAGGAAGAAATCTTTTATGATGAGGGTGGGTGAGACACCAGAACAGGTGAAGTTGTGGGTTACCCCATCCCTGGAAGTGTTCAGGTTTGGATGGGACTTCGCACAACCTCCCTGCCCATGGAAAGAAACTATATCCCTGACCATGGCAGAGATAAATGACTAAATGGTCATGGACTAAATGATCTTTAAAGTCTCTTCTGACACAGACCATGCTAGGATTGATTCTGTGTTCACTACTTGCCAAACACATTTTCTTACCTTCTCCTTGCCCAGTAGGAAGAGAGTGGCCACGCAAAACAGCAGCGCCTTGCAATTGCAGTAGGTTTTACATGTTCACACTTTCCTACTGGGGACTGTGGGTAGGGAAATGTGCAGGGTAGTGCTGGGCACTCAAACAGTAGGATTGTGGCTCTTGGTTATGGGAACAAGAAGCTTGCTTGGTTTTCATGCTCTAAATTGCTTAAGGACCTCAGATTAGATACTCTATACTGCTTTGTGGACTGAGAGCCTAATAAGGTTAGCTAATGAGTTGTATGTCCCATATTGTGCAGAGTGAATGTTTCTACACAGTTTGTTTTAAGAACTCCATGAATAATAGCCTTGAGTGGTATTCTCAGGCTGGGAAAAAAATTACATAAAAGTGTAAATACATCTTTAAAAACCAGTTTTAATTACTTGAAAGCTAAATGCACCGAATACCTTAAATCTAATTGTCTGATTGTTTTGTGACTTCTCTCTGAAGTGAGGTTACAGTTGTTTTGGTAACTTAAGAACACCTTAATATTTTACTGTAAAAACCCTCACTTTTTTTTTTTTTTTAATTACCACAATCTTGTTTTTAATTCTACATTTTAATCACTGGTATGGAACCTGTATCAATATTAGTCTCTTTTTCTCAAAATCCTGAAATAATGTTTTTGATTCTCAGAGTAAAGGTCAGATTTATAGGTCGTTTTAAATATCAGAACATCTCAGATTGCCTGAACTAAAGGCAGTGAAGTCAGTTGAAAGTAATACAGCCTACTGCTGCTCTGCTTTTTGTCATTTCTGGAAAGGTTTGAAGTTGGTAAATGTAGGGAAAGTTTGAAAAAGAGCAACCTTGCTTAAAATCTAGGTGGAGGTAGAAAACTTGCTCTGTAAAACAACCTGATGAAGTAATCATCAGAGTCACCGAGGAGGGCAGACAGCATCCTGCAGAGCTGCATTTCCAGCTCGCTGATCAGGCTCTGCTCCTTCCACTGAGAAACATGCTGAGGACACTGGATAAGTGCACAACATGCAAATCTAACCAGTTGTAGGTGCCTTTTGTAGTTCTCCCTTGACTAAGAAGCTAATGATCATGAGCAATTTATTTCAGCCTTTTATCCTATGTCTTTTTATCTAAGATGGGATCCCCAAGATGTCACCTCCCCCAAACTGTGGAGAGCACAGAGCACTAATTTGTAACCTTCTCTCAGTGCTTCGTTTTCAGCCATGCCAGTCTGTAAAGGTGCCACTTCTCCAGCACATCTGATGGGCCCACCAGGCATGCACAGTACAATTTTCACTTTCAAATGGCCAGTGCAAGTACATCTGTTTCACGAGGCTGCAAACACCCTAAGAGTAACTCGTGCCTGGCAGCTTTCAATTTGCTCAGGCCTGCTGCCCTACTGTAACGACTGCCCTCTCTCCATCCTTTCCATAGGAGATGTCATTACCAGGAAAAGCTGAGTGTTTTAAAACACGCTGTTGCTCCTGGACAACCAGTTTGATCAGAGCAGACTGGTCCCTTCAGGTGAAATGCCATGAATTCACTTAGGAGTCCTGGATGCACAAAATTTGAATTAACTAATTTGAATTAACTCCTTCAATCAGTGAAGTAAGAGTAATCCCCGCGACTGAAGAGGATGAGTGTGAGGTGAAAGGCTTGATCTTCTCCAGTGGGGGCCACAGAGTTTCAAAACAAAACTATAGAAAACATCCAAGTCTTTTAGAGAGCTACCTAAGAACTGAAACTTGTGCAACTGTTTAGTGTGTGGAAGAAGATGGGAAAGAATGGTCTGTCTTTCCCCCAGGTGGAAAGACAGACCCCAGCACCCCCCAAGGTGCTTTGTAACTACAAATACAAAGTAGTACAAAGGAAGGAATGTGTAAAAATAACTCAAAGAGCAAAATTATTACAGCCACGAGCTGGGCCTGCTAGTGAACTAGATCAGGCTTAATAGTCGATGAGGTGAATTGTGTTCATAAAGAGGGGAAACGTGGTTTTTTCTTAAAGATTTGTTGGGATTGACCTACATGGATGTATAAATGTTGCAGAAGCAGAAAAACACAGTAATTACTGCTTTACCTGAAAGATAAAGCTGCAAATTTTAGGACAACTGTGTTCATGTAAGACATATATCAGTTTTGCTTAAAATGGGCTATCATTAAAATGGGCCAACAGTAAGAAGTAGGGGGTGTGTGTGTGAGGACCACAATAAGTATCTTTTTATTTTTCATGGGTTTTTTTAATATACTTTTTTAAAAATTTTAAAACAGAGAAGAGAATCTTGTTGTAAATTACCAGGCTTATTGGTGTCAGACTGTCTCAGATGCTAGATTCATATATCAGCTGCTGTTACCCCATGAAGATATAGTTGACACTACTAGGGGTTACATTTGACAGCATGCTTTCTAAACACTGTAATCCAGTGTTTTCCACCTGGATTATACCTCTCAGGGAGCCCTGGTGGTGTAGTGGTTAAAGCACACGGCATAGCAAATTGCCGAGGCTCGGGTTCGATCCCGGCCAGGCTGCTCCCCGGGCAGGCAGTGCTCGTTAGCCCTGCAAGGGGGCAATCTGCCTACGTCCTGAGGAGGACCTCAGCTGCCACTGTCCAGAATCGCTTTGGCCCGGCAGATTGAACCTCGGGATTAAAGGGTGGGCTCAGATCTGCGCGCCCTGTGTCTCACCTAAAAAATCCAGTGCGCAGGCTGGGAGGTCTGAAAGGAAAGAGGCCTCCCCCGGATCTTCGTACGCGAAGACTGGCCAGCAGCAAAATACCTCTCACAACCCATCTAGAATACAAAAGAAATGAAAAAAAGAATTAGAGGCAGGTATTAAAATCTTGGGAATATAATTAATAAATATAAAAGCTGGGAAAAAACTCTGTGCAGCAAAAACAAATTACCATAAGTAGCATAGCAACTTTAAACTTTTTTTTTTTTTTAGTTGAAACAATTCCAGAATTAAAGTCACTTAAGGCTTGTCTTTAGGCCAGACTGACTAGAGAATGTTTCAATTTCAATAAACCTCTGTTTGGTTTAGTCTGAAACTAGTAAGACGTGAAAAACTTCCACAAAACCTCATTTAAATATAGTAATGCCCAATTTTGGTAATGTAACATGTACAAACAAGATGTTCATCAGTTCACTTGGCAATTTTGAAAGATTTCCACTAAATGCTCTGCAATCTTATGAAGCATTTGAGAACCACAAATGCTGTGCACTTTTTTTCCCTGCTATTTAGAGAGTAAATGTAGCTGACTTGCTACTGGTTTCTTATGCTAGTATTTTTTATTCCTGCTTCAGTGTGGTAGATAGAGTAAAGCTTTTTCTCTGTGCTCAGCTGGAGTCTTTTATTCTGTTGTGTGCTGGTTGTGCCTTTTGACCTGTGCTGGGGATTTATTGGTACAAAACTGGAACATAATTTGGGTTTAGTTTGGACCAGAATTTGATGCAATGTTTTTAACATTTGTATTCCACGTGCATCTTTGCAGATTATACTTATGGACAAAGTATTGGTGCACATTTGAAAATTAGCTTTCTAGACACTAGCTAGACTAGCTAGTAATCTTGCTGTGGGAATAAAATTGGGATTTAAGAGGAAAATAAGCAAATTTTATGTCATGATTTTTTTGTTTCCTCTAATATTTATTAGAAATACTATTTATTTTTGAATGTGTCATTTCAGCTTTCAGTTTCTAATTTTGCAGTATTAGATGACCAAGACTTCATTCAGATCAGGGCTTGGATTTTTACAGAAAAATGTAATTTTTACAATAAAAAATACACATGTGAAAACTGAAATTGCAATTTGCAAAAACTAAAGAAAGCAGAAGTCAGGTTTACACAGATCAAAGGAGTTACAGCAGTGAAGAGTTTGGTTCCAAAGCCGAGATCTGACCACTCAAAATGATTTGCCCTCTCTTGTGAGGTGATGCAGACATCATGACTGCAATAGGGCATCAGTTTGCAGTTTGATTAATTTAAACTCTTTCTTTACCAGAAGTGCAGGCAGTCAGCCATAAAAGTGGCCAAACCAGGAAAGTATTGTTCTAATGTTTATGCAGTCAAAAAAACCCCAAGCAGAAACCCTTCAGCAATTCTAGCCCACTTTGTCAACTCTTCTAAAGTTTTGCAAAGACAGGGTAATATGGAATATATTTCATTTACAATAAAACATTGCCAGAGAAAATTCTGAGGGCATAAGCCACATTTCTGGAAATTGCAATGACTCAAGTGACCTCTTGTTCTGACAACTACAATTTTAAGCCTGGACTACTCTGATCTATAATCAAGATAGAGAAAAAGAAACAGTGATGTGGGCAAAACAGACGGGACTGGATTGCATTGGAATATGGTGTTTGTTTTCTTGTCTGACCCAATATAATACATGACTTTGAGATAAAGAGTAGTAAGAAAACTGTGAGGACATTTCCTTTTTCTTTAATTTAGTCAGTTGTACGATTGTTTCAGGTTGGTCATTCACTTTCAGGGTTGTTTGTGTTGTACCAGACTAGGGGCAACCATACCCCTATGGAATCCTAGTACTGAGAAGATGTGTAGGAATTCAGGAGACCACTGGTCCATCCCCTGCACTGAGCTGATCAGCTGTATCCTAGACCATCCTAAATACAAGTATGCTTAACTGCTCTTAAACTTCTGATCTCCTAAAGCCTTTCTAGTCTATGGCCTTCCAGGCTAACTTAACTTGGTGTTTAACAATCCTTTAAGTTGGAAAGCATATTCCTAATATCTATGCTAAATCTCCCATGCTGTAAATTAACTTTGTTATTTCTTGGTTTTCCTCTTGTGGCCATGAGTAGGAATTAACCATCTGTTCTTCATTTAAGGAGAGACTGTTTCATTTTTTAAAATCTACAGTTGTTTAAATATATGTCCAATATGATAAAATGGAGTAATACTGGAAGGGTGAGGATTTGCTGTATTGGACCTAGTTAATGGTGTGTAGGCTCACTGTCCTTTCTGTGTGCCAGCCTACCACTCTTCCTTGGCAGTAAGAGAAACCATCTCTTTGGCCTGTGTTTGCACTGGTACAGCCAGGTGGAGATTCAGGAACATCTTGCCCTGCTCTGAATTTTTGCACTTGCAGTGCAGATGTGGCAAGGACCTGGGGTGTTGTTAAAAACCTGTGTTCAGTGAATTTGTCTCAGGCGTAAATTTTACTCCTTACACAAGCATAACCTCAAAATGAGCAGATCCTGACATTGCCTAAAACTGTGGAATCCTGTAGGCCACAGCAGTAGCTTTGCAGATCAGGACAGCATTTCATTCAAAGTTTTAACCTCTTTAAAATATTTTTAATTACTAAAAGGCAAATTATATTATCATGTAATGCTGAAGAAGCTGAATTCTACTGAGTTAATCCTGAGTAATACCTCTGCCTATAAAAGCGAGTTTGACCTCAATGTGTATGATAGACAGGATTAATCCATTTAAAATGTTTTCAGTATTTCAGAAACATGGAATGCTGTATAAATGATACATGTAAGTTTTCCTAGTTGAAAATGAAAAAAGGTGTTTACCCCTGAAACCAACATTTGACCTAAGTTACAGACTCTGGTTTTGCAAAGTGGCTGTGGTCATCCTGCTCTTACTCATTGCTGTGTAGAGGGATCTTAGAGCAAACGAGGTAAACGAGGGTAGTAAAAAGTCTGGGATAATAAAAGCTGAAGAGCAACTCTGCAGAACAAAATTAACCCTAAGAAATAACGAGTGGATTTCAGCAGGTCCCCTTACTTCTGTCCCCCCTCATGCTTTGAAACAGGATTATCACATACACAGACTGTACAGTGGATCTGTGGCATTTAAAGAAGCATTTATGCCAAATGCTACCAAAAAATTCAGAATTTGGCCTACCAACTGTCAAATTTTCAGGAATCATTAACAAAAAGGGATTTTTTTTAGCTCATGGTTACAGAAAAATCTCCAGCATGACATCTGGGCTGCAGAACTGATGCCACACTCTCTTATCTAGATTGCAGAGATGCCAGAGAACTCCAAAGTGTGAATAGTTTTGCTTTTCTTTTGGTCATCCTTAGATGACAATAACACCTTTATAACACTTCCTTCTCATCCAGCTAGTTAAAGGCTGGCCACATTCTACCCTTGATCATTGTACAAATCATCCTCTGGTATTAAATGAGGAGTGACTGGGTCAGGTGTGAAGTACAGGCTTGGAAATTCTGCATTCCCTTAGCCTTTCTGTAGCTCCAAACATCCCTGGTAAGATCCAGCAACATATTCCTGAGTGTGAACTAATGATTGCTTCCCCAAAGACATGCAGCCAGCACAGTCTTATATATTGGCTTCATAAAACTCTAAGTCTTCAGTTTGAAATTTAGTAGGATTTTTACAGAAAATTCAAAGTAAATGGATATTTCCACGTGGCTTAGAAGAACAGAAGCCACACAAAAGTGGTAGCAACTCTGTCTTGCACTCAGTACTCTAATGGAAAATCCAAGCACTCAGTTTCCCAGTAAAACTTCTCAGAGCTAATTTTAATGTAAACAAACTACTGCTTAGAGTGCTAATGTGTTTTTTGCTTTGACTTGTGAGACATGTTTCACTGTTTTATGATATTCTTTTGTAGGTGCAATATCAGTCTATTGCATACATAAGATTATATTTTCAAAATGCAGTATTTTTAATGTATGTGCCATTGTTCTAGAAATTTGAATTGCATATAAAAATTAACATGAAATTTTGCATTGTAAATTGGCTTTTAATGTGCAAATTATGGTGCATGCATGAAAGTTTTGCATCAAAATACTGGGAAAATAGACATAAAGTGCATTTTTTCAAAAATGAACTGATAAGGAGTTATTTGGAAAATGTAAGATATGTAAGAAAAGGAGGAAGGGTAGATAAAATGTCAGGACTGACATTTTTGTCACTGCTCATTTACATTTTTTACAAATGAAATAAATTTCAATAAAATGACAGATTAGGTTTTTATTTCCTTACCTTGATGCAGCATTTTTGATAATTAGAGCTAGACACTTACTTTCTAGTGTAGAATTGCTTTAAGCTGTTACTTTGGATGAAAGTTTTCCGGATGAATGACTTGGAGATTTGGGTCTCCCAAAACATGGCATAGGATTCTTCTTCATGGAAGAATTCCATCTGCTTGATATGGGCTTTGCTTCCCAAAGCCGCAGTGGGATAGTGTACCTTTATTTTTGCTCACTGAAGTCAGTAGGAAGTCTTGGAAGTCTGAAGAACAGCATCGGCCTGATGGGAACTTTATAACCAGTCAGAAGCCTTTTTTACAGCAGAGCCTTGACTGCAAATTTTTTGCATCAAACACACAATCACCAAGTCATCCAAATGCGCTGGAAATCTTTGGAGCTGCAAAAGTACTCAGTGGGCTTTGAATTACTTCTGAAAGGCCTTCAAACCTCTCTCTACAGTTAAACTTGGAGCTCTGCAAATGCTTTGTATTAATTTTTTATTGAAGTTCCTTTGACTTGTTGTGCATAGAGTACAGAAAAAGAAAACTGTTTTAATGATATAGCTAAAGACATCTGAATGATAATCAAATATTAATAATCTCTTTGTTTGCTTTTGCAGTTGATAGAGGCTAGGGAAATGAATCCTTACAGATGCTGTTCTAAACCAGAAAGGCCATATGAGAAGAAAGTATGTATGAATGTATTGGTGGAAACTATAGCAAATAATACAAAAGAAGTAAACACTACATTCAGATTGATATGTTGGAGAAAAATCAACAAAACCTCTATACCTGATGTGGAGTTCCACAAAGTTACTGAAGATGTTAGAAGTCAGTGGGCAAGGGTCACCCAGTGTTCATAGTAAGCATACTGATGTTTTCAGATTTGTTTAAAGCTTAAGTCCCTTACCAAAGTACTTGAAAGTAATGGAGGTGTCATATAATGAAAGAAAAAGTTCTCTTCAGAGCTCTTGTCTTTAAAATGAAGGATGTCAAAAGCAGTTTCTGAAATGTCTCTGCTGAGATGGACACTACTCAATTAATTGGCCATAAACAGTCTTGGATATATAGAGGTTAGTTTGGGAATGGTAAAGAATTATTTGGGATAGTCTGGTTTAAAGATGACAGCTGAAAATTTCGAACATTGAGCAGCTGTGATAGCTTCTATATGAAGAAACCCAAAAGAGTTTTGGACTGACTGGTTTGCAGAAGAAAATTTAAGGAAGGATTTGAGAGAAAACTCTGAACTTGTGAATACAATGGGTGTTACTCTTCATTTTCTGTGATACAAGGATTTAGGAGGAATCAAATGAAATCCTGTTGGGCAACAGATTTAGAATAAACAAAGGGATGTACTTTTCCAGGTAACATAATAGTTGTGTTGCAGAACTGGATACCACAGAATGTTTTGAACTTGAAATTTGTTGTGTCAAGAGCTGATACATTCACAGATACTCAACTGTAGCACAGGATGTCAATGTGTAAACTCCAGTTAAGGATCTCCATAGCTGCCAAATGCCGGTGCCTGTGGAAGGCCTGGCTATGGATCTGTCTCATCTCTTGCATTTATTTCCTTAACATCCACTACTGGCCAGTGTAGACAGATTTCAGGGGGTCATGGATCCAGATGGACTGTGACCTGACCTGCCATGATCAAAAAATGTTGTAATACTTTTTTAGTTGAAATTTTGGAAAGAAACACAATTAAGCTTATTGAAATTCACTCTTTGACCTCTGTGTACACAAATTACCAGGAAAAAAAAAAAAGCCATAATAACCAGACAAATTTTTAATGTTAAGCCTTTTAGTGACTATTACTGAGTAACCATTAACCTACCATTATGGTGAGAGACCATTTCCTATAAATGGCCCACCTGTTGCATTTGAGGGGAAAAGGAAATGGGGAAGTGTTTCAATGTATGTTGCTAGTGGTTGGATGGTCATTAATATCTCAGATTCATTCATCAGACCTATACCTTTTACACTCAATTTCTAAACCTTATGATTTTATCCTATTTCAACTGGTATTGTTGGAAGAATTCCAGTTTTGTTGAACTCTTTGTCCTGATAGCAAAATTAATTTAAAAATGCTATCTCCATCTATCAATAAACAGTTGTTTTAAAATGTAGAAAGATTTTTTATTAACATCTGGCTTTTTAAGGCTGGAGACATTAAACTTTTTAATTCAATTTCAGTAGAAATTAAAACCTTAGTGAGTAGAAATCTACATTTAGTAACCACCTACCATAACCCATTGTGAATGATAAAATCAAAAGATGGCAACAAAATAATAATTGAAAATATTTTGTCATAAATGTTGCTGAAAGGTAGGTTCATCTGAGAAAAGCAACTGAGATCACTGTTAGGTCAAAATTAAGAAGTTTGCCTTAGAGAAGTGTGTGATGAGCAATGTGCACAAAAATGTCAACAAAAGGAGAGAGAAGATCTAGTATTTGATGTTTATAGGACATAATCTTCATCCAACTGAATTATAAGGAAATAATATGTAAAAAAATTACTTGACCTTCAGAAAACTATTTTGAAACTCTTTTTTTTGAGACATATTCTTCAAAGTTTTTCATGTGGAAGCTGGAAGTATTTTAAAATGTTAATGCCTCTATGTGCATTTTCTGCCAAGATGGATTATGATATTTATGAGATTGATTTTGTTCCTGCCTTTGCAAATTATTGGTAATGACAGAATAAAAGTGTACATCAGAATCCCCTAGTATTAATTCTTAAGCTTAAATCCTAAGCCTACCCTTCTTGTGGCTGTGCCACAAAGAGGAGATTCATAATTCAGCAGCTCTCAGTATGCTCTAAATAAACAAGAGGCAAAGCCAGGGCCAGCTACACTCCAGCAGCACTATCAGTAATTCCCTGTACCCCTTTTTCGGGTGGTGGATCCAAATGAGTGTTCATGCTGGCTACTCCCATTCCTCCTTTCAGAGCTGGTGGGACAGCAAAGGCTGATCTCCTTTGGCAGAAACCCTGGACAGGACACAGGGCTGCAAACATCTGCTCTCACATGGTCCCCTGTCCTGGTGCTGCCTGCAGAAGAATCTCCCACAGAATCTGGATTGCAGCTGCCACTGGGAGTGTCTGCAATCAACACGTGTTGTCATTCAGGCCATTTTTCAGCTTAAAATGTGACTCTGTAAAATATAGAGTGGGCTGTTCATGACTGATTAATTGCTTAAGCTTTTAGGAGATAGAGTGAGAAGAATTTATAATAAATATCTATATCCATATATATTTCCCTATTGAAAAGCCAAGCATTTGAAATCAATAGAGGCTCCAGCTTTTTGGTTATTAACTACTTCTGCTGAGCTGACTACTGAAAGCAGAGTGTGAACTGGAAACTCTGATAATTCCTTAACATGTGTGAAACAGGTTTCTAAGCTCCTTCACCAGCAGCCCTTGGAGCAGCCTTGTGGCAGGAATGAAGCAAATGGAAAGCACAACAGAGGGAGCAAAATTATGCTCAAGCAGAGAAGGAATTATTTCATGTTGTCACTAGATGTCAGAAAGCTTATCTGTGGTCTTTCAGAAACAGTCAAAAGCACCAGCTTCCCCCACCCCCCAGCTGAAAGTCACATTAGTAACAGTAAGAAAACCTTCCATGTTTTGTTGCGAGACAAAAATGAAAATCATGAAACATGAAAATCATAACATGTCTACAAGAGCTTTGAAGTGAGACACAATGGTAGGACAGAAAGGAAAACCATCTGGACAAGCTCAGGAGAGGTGAATTGTATAAACAATTCCTAGAAGATATTCTTAAGGAAAGTTTGGCATCTCTGCTGCCAATTTTATGTGAGAAAACCTTTTTCTGTGAGAAAACAGATGGGAAAATATAGCTTGTAATTGAATGTAAAACTGGAGGCTTACATTACATTTTGTTAAACAGGTATCACTTACCCTGTTTCGGAGTGTAAGATGTAGGACCAAAGAGAAACAACACCACAATATACTTAGCATAATCTACAAATAATCCTCAGATACAGAGGGAAACTACATAAGGTTTTAGAGAAACAAAAAATCTTCTGGATAGCTGGTAGAAAACTTCATGAGTTCTTACAGATATCTAAAATAAAAACAAAGAATTGTCTGCAGGAAGTGAACTATTCCGACAAGAAAAGGTAACGGTTCTTTTAAGGAAAATGTGGAGATTTGAGAAAAATCCCACAGAAATCAAAAACACGCAAGAATAATTTTTTTAAAAATTCAATTCAAAAAAGGCAGAAACAGAAGAAAAGAGTTTTTTTCACTGTACAGAGAATATTAAGGATAAACTTACAGTAAGCCTGTGCCAATTTCTGAGGCAGAGCCTGGAAGCATTTGGCAGTGAAATTATTCAAACACAGAGGTGACCAGGACCTGCTTGCAGCGACTATTGCACTAGTTTTATTAATGAAATTCAGCTAAATAATTCATTAGCCAGCAAGGCAATGAATAACAACAGCATAGCGTTAAACAACAATATTTATGATAAAGTTGTTTCATATAACAGAACACATTAAATATCCAAAGAATTTCAGATATTTGAGAGGTTTAGAGGTTTTATAGACACCCTTGCAGCCTGCATTACTCAGAGGTCAGTGGACTTTGAAAATTGTGTTGAAACAGCAAAACAAACACTGAGGCAAATGAAGATGATTAAGACACTGTCTTGGTTTACTTCACTACAAAACCACACCTCTGCACTTGAGAGCCTCAGTCACATGTGCAGTATGGATCAGCAAGATCACTTTGGACAAAAAGACGGAAGTTTGAGGCTGTTCTCATGAACTCAACCACCTCTCATTATAGGACTCTGAATTGTGACAACAAGAATGTTGAGGGTAAAGAAATGTAACTGTAGCAAACCTTTGGGTCCCACCACCAAGCAGAGACAAAGAGGCTGCTCATTTTCAGACAATGAAAACAAGAGCTGCCATATGATATAAAAACTGTGGTTCAAGTCAGAAAAGCCACATTCACTCCAGATAAAAGAAGATATTCTAAGCAGGACTACCATCCTTCTGTTTTCTCAAGAATACAAATCATTTCTCACTTAGAAATCTTGTCTGGCATAATATAGAGAAACTGTGTATTCATCTAAGATTTGGAGGTATGCAGCAGCCCTTTTCCTGGGAAATCTGGCAGTTGTGCAATGACAGTGGGCATGCTCAGTTGTGAGGAGCATATGTTGGAAACCCTGAACATTCCTAACACATTGGAGATTGTGGCTCCTTGTGTAGAGTAGGCTTGATGTTTCTCCAAGAAGTGTAGCTGTGCGTGCACAGTTTGATGGCACAACCCAGAAATTCCGATTTTATTCTGCAGGTGAAGCACAGAAGACTTTTCCTGTGCAGAGTGATTCGACACGGACAGTGCATAACTCCTATTCAAGCTTGAATAATTGTATACAGGTAAGAGCAGAGTTTCATCTAGCTCTGCACCTTGTTTCCAATGGTGACTACCAAGTAAGTTTCCTGAGAAGGCTATAAGGGCCCTCTAGAAGCTTTTTCCAAAATGCATTTTGAGTATCTGCTGATAAATAATTCTGTTACTTCCTAAACTATTTGATGTGGGTTTGTATTGAATAGTCCTCGATGTCCTTTTATTCCATGAATGTATCAAATTCTTATTTTGAATTCAGGTACATTTTTAGCATCCACAATGTCCTGGCACAAGTTCTATTGGTTAATAATGTGATGAGTGAAGGTCCTTTTGTTTGTCTGGAGGCTGGCATCTTCTGGCTTCATTTGATATCTTCCAGATTTTTACCTGAAAGAAACAGTTATTTCCTATTCACCTTGTTCAGGCCACTCCTGATTTTATTGTTCTCTAGTATATGTTTTCTTTTCACAACAAAACCTTTAATCTATTTTATTGTTCTTCATACTATAATCACTTCATATCTTTAATTGTACTTGTTTCACTTATCTGTATCTTTTACAGGACTTCTACATCTGCCTTCAGATGGACACATAACTATAAACACTGATGAAGATGTGGATATGTCATGTATTTATACAACAGAAAAAGAATATTTGATGTTCTTGATTCCTTTTGTAGTGATTTCTAGCAATGTTTGTTCTCATTTTATGTTCCTCTGCAGTGAATTTTTGTTGCCTAGTCATTACATGGTGGAAAATTCTTATATGAGTCTGCAATCAGCCATAGTCTGTAATACTAATTCAGTGCCATCAGCAAATATTTTCATCCTTTTTGACACTGTTTTCTGTTCCCTTGTGATCTGTGTTGAGCAATGTGGCCTTCAGCACAAAGCCATGTGGGACTCCATGTGTGATCTCTTTCTACTGTGAGAGGCAGCTAATACTTTACCTCCTTTCTTCCTATCTTCTGAACATTTCTTCATGTCTGATTAGCTTCCTCAAGAGCCTCAAGGGAGACAACTTTTTAAATGCCTTCTGGAAATCCAGAGAGATGGTATCAAACAGATCTGTGCTGCCAGTGTTTTATTGACATGTCAGAGGACCTTGGTAGATAAGTGAAGCACAGCTTCTCTTTACAAAAACCATGTTGACTCTTCCTCATTTTACCTTATTTATCCTGATATCTGTGAATTCTGTTTATTATTTTTCTTGTTTGAACCAGTATAGGTTATTAGTTCAGAATATCAAATGTCTGCCCTTCAGACCTGCTTAAAAACTGTTATCAGGGTAGTGAGCACTAAGTTTAGCAATGACTTCTCTGGCCTGTCTTTAAGGATGATATATTAAATGGATACAAAATTAGGCAGCTGCATCTCTATCTTTGAAGTACATGCAGGGGAAAACTCCCAGATCCTGTGCCCATGCTCTGGCGTGAGCTGAGCAGTGCTGCCAGGATAACTGCATTTGAGAAGCCTCTTAATAAAAACTCTGCTCAATGTTTGCCCTCCTATTGGTCTCCATTTCTGTGAGCAATATAAAAGACAACCATGCATGTTTCATTGAGAATGAAACAAAGCAAAACCAAAAAACAACTCAGGCAACATGTAGATTTGCACTTAACCAGAGATCAGGCTTTTCAGGAATGGTGAAGTTTGCTGAGCATATTAAAAGGCTGTTTATTTGGTTATACCAGTTTTATAGTATGTGACTGTCAGCTTGACTGGATTTGTATAATGCAAGTAAAGGCTAAAATTAAAAGTAGATTTAAACCATGAGTACAGCTAGCTTTGTGAGCATTCCACTTTAGTAGTTGTGTATGGACCTGAGAGTAGTTTGGCTTTCTCTGTTTTTATGTTTAGTATTCAAAGCATTGAGACATGCTGTTACCTACTCATTGACTGCCAGATAGATTATGGAAAAAATAGTAAATGCTTAAGTATGTTAAATGCTCTTGGGTTCTTGGTTGTTTGGGAGGAAAATAATGTAATCCAAAAAGTTGCTGTCATGTTCCACTGTGGGGAATTGCCGAGAGTTCTTTTAAAAATGGATGGTCGAGAACAAAATGAAGCCAAATGAGGCAAACTTTGTATTTGAAAAACTATTTATTGGTAAAGAAAAGGAGAAGGAAAAGGACTTGCCCAAACGAAAGAGGGCTGGTAGAGACAGAAAAGAAGAAATGAAAATGGAAAAGGAATGGGGGAAAGGAGAGAGGACAGATAGAAAAAGGGTGTTTACCACCTGGGAGTCAGGGCAGTGCTGTCGGCGTTGGGGCAGTGGGGTGTGCACGCTGCCTGCCTGTGGCCGGGCTGGGTGTTAGCCTGCGCGGCTCCCGCAGGGCTGCGGCTCCTGGGGCCACGGCACCGGACACGCGGTGAGGGGGTGCTCGGACAGGAGGACACTGGACAGGGTCGTAGCAGCCGGCCAGATTGGGGCAGCAGGTCGGGCAGTGACGGCTGGATCAGCATGGCGGGGTTGGAAGCGGGCAGCCCAGGCAAGGACGCGGAGCGAAGTGGCAGGGCAGCGGTCAGGGGCACAGGAAGGCAGGGCAGGTGCGAGGGCAGCAGAGCCAGGAGGCAGGCAGGCAGGCTGGAGCCAGGGCAAAGGAGGGGGCGAGCAGGAGCAGCGAACAGTACCAAGCTACAGCGAGCAGCACCGCAGTTGGTTTTTATACCCCCTGGCACCTCCCAAAGCCTACCCGCTGACAGGGAACCACTGGTCCAGTCCAACCTTCCTGTGCCGTCCATTGGTGAGGAGGTCTTTGCAGCCCGGTTGGAGAAACCCCTCCACAGTGTCTCCTACTGCCTGCCTTGTGTGGGGTGCTGCCAGGAGAAGTCCTCCCAGCGACAAGGCTTCTTCTAGTTGCCTCCTGCTCATGTACACCCTTCCTCCACATGCCTCTGACCACCATTGGTGAGGCATAACAAAACTGAATTGCCTCACCACAGTTGCTAATGGATTCTGCAGGTATTTCCAATAGGACAGCCTGTATGTGTATATATAGCAGATTTGATCTATTAAATGTTTGTCAATTATGTATCTTGTTCTGGGAGATTTCCCGGCCACTTACTCGGCAGAAATATCCTTCCAACATACTGACACCATACTGATTTGTAAAAATGCTAGCAGTCCAGGTAGTGTGTCTTTCACAGGGCTGTAAATTCAGGAGATATTAGTGGAACATATTTGCCTCTTATTATTTTTGTTCATTGCTTGTGATTATTGTTATCATAATTTCAAAATACTCAAGTGTATTCTTCATCATGCCTACTTTCAATCTGTTTGATGCTGTCTGTTATGAAAGACACAACTTTTATCTTTGTTGCTCTGCCCACATGCTTATGCTGTTGTTTCCTTGATATTAATAATTTACATCCTGTTAAATTTTTTGACACAGATGCTTTGAAAATGCTTGGTATATGCTATAATACCTCGTGGTGATTTTTATCTCGTTGAGTTTTTTTCTGAAATTATATCAGTGAAGGAGAGAAAGCCATTCTCCATTTGTAAACACAAAGTTCCCGGACAATACTGTCCGGGGACTTTGTGTTTACAACCATCCAGATGGCAGTGAGTGTGAATTTTGCGTTTTGATTGAGATGTTTAGTGCTGATGTGAAAACAACAAAATCCCCCCATGCTTGCAGATTGCCCACCGACTATGCATCTGGCAATGTAGCAGGTATATCATTTATTCCGTGTACAGAGAACGTGTTGCACTTAGAAAACATAACCAAATATAATGGTTTCTGACTCTAATCAAGTAGTTTCTTCTGTGATGAGTAGAAATTGAGGCTTGCCTGAAGTATAAATTGGTAGAACTACCAGTAACAAAAAAGCACTGAGCCGTTTCAATGTTAAATAATTAACCAGCAAACATACGTACAATCAATATTGCAAGCAAGTTATGTTAATGCTGAGGTCTTAGCCCTTTCAAGAGTGCATGCTTTAGAATTATAGTTAAATACATGTGCAAAATAGTTTTATGACTCATTTATTCAAGCAATTACTGCATTTTTGTACATAAAAGCTAAATAAAAGGAGGAAAAAGGATAATTTTAAAAGAGCTTGATATTAATTTTCTTCAATAAGTGATGCTGAGATGTAACAGCTGCATTGTATTTTACCCTCATTCTTTGTGCAAATTTCGTTTTATCACAACTGAATCATTCTTGTCTTCCTCTTTCTATTTTAGTTCATATTTACAGATTTTATCATCTACTTTAGTTTGCTATGAAACTAAGAAGCCGAGAGTTAGTACTGTGAAAATGGGACAGTTTTAACTACTGGAATTTGCATGCTAGTATTTTTGGTTTTCTGGATTTGTTTGTTTTCCAAGTGGAATTTCTCAGAATTCTGTCATGAACACAGGAGCATTCCATGATACTATTCATCACTTCCATTAATGATGAAAAATAAGAATATGCCAATGAACTTTTTAGTGGCAGAAGGCTAAAGAAGGAAGAAAGGCAATCCTTGGGGACCTGAGGACTAGGAACAGGGTGGAAGTTAGAGTAAAAGCCATTGCACTGGAGTTCTGTTCCATTACAGGCCTTGTCACAGAGTTTCCATTTACGCCATCTCAGCTTCTAGATGATGTAAAAATCCTTTCCTTTCTGAGTTTGCACATGAATGAGAACATGCACCACCTCTACTATACTGTGATTTTCTTTCTAATGGCAGTCACTTAAATTCTACCTCTGCCATCCAAGTTATCCTTTGTGTATCTCCAGGATAGAACTGTTACTCCTGAACCAAGATGTTTGGCTCATGGCCAAGTCTCTCTGGCCTTTTCTCCTTCCACAGCCTACAAGTTTCTAGGGAAGTTCTACATTCAGGGGGAGAAAAAACTGGTCACCTTATTTATTTGCTTATCCAACATTTCCAGTGGGCCTGAAGTGGCAAGAGTGGATCATATGGACTGTTTTCTCAAGAGAGAGCCCTCCTTGAAGGCTAGGTCAGTTGGCTTACTTGGTTTCTGTGTCCTATTCCAGTGTCACATAGTCTGTGGCAATGCTAAAGCCTTGGTTAGCTGTTAATGGAATATGCTATGAATGGTTTGGGTTGGAAGGGAATTTAAAGATCATTCTGTTCCAACCGCCCTGCCATGGACAGGGCACCTTTCAGTCGATTGGGTTTCTCAGAGCTCCATCCATGCTGGCCTGTCCCAGGGATGGGGCATCTACAACTTATCTGGGCAACCTGTTCTAGTGTCTCACCATCCTGGCAGCAAAGAACTTCCTTCTAATAGCTAATCTAAACCTACTGTCTTTCTGTTTGAATCCATTCCCCCCTATCCTGTCGCTACATGCACTTGTAAAAAGTCCTTCTCCATCTTTCTTGTAGGCTCTCCTCAGGTACTGAAAGACCACAATTAGATCACCCCAAAGCCTTCTCCAGGTTGAATAAACCAAATTCTCTCAGCCTTTCCTTGTACGAGAGGTGCTCCATCCGTCTCTGGTGGCCCTCTTCTGGACTTGCTCCAACAGTCCATGTCTTTCTTGTGCTGAGGACCCCAGAGCTGGATGCAGTGCTCCAGGTGGGAATAATGATAGCCACTCGTTAGAGAACATTTCTTGGTTCTCTAAGGCCATTCCTTGCTGCTATTCTCAGGCAGCAAGCATAGCTCTGGGAAGTGACATGCTGCTCTTGCTTACCAGCAGGGAAACTCTAACCAAAAAACTTTCTCCTGTGTTTCCTTATTTTCCTTCAGAATTACATCTGCTCATTATGTCTTTTAGCCTTCATCCCCAGCAAGCAGATGCAGAGATTAGGAAAGTTTTTCAATAATCTAGAACTTGGCACATACCTAATTTTTCCCATCAAAGAAAGACTGATTCACCTTAAAGAATTGATTTGAATCTCCAGCTATGAAGAGCCTGTTAGAACTGATGAGCAGTTTATGGCTTAGGAGTAGAGGAAAAGCATAACTTTTCTAATATAGTAAAACAAAGATGATTGTGATGAAGAGGTATTTCGTGCTGGAAAAAATATCCTTGAAAAACCTTATCCTTGAAAATAAGAAAAACCTCCCAGAGTTATAGCACTAAGGTTTTGAAATAGTCTTCTTGTGTGGCCAGTGGAGGCAAATAATGTGATTTATTTGGAGATGAAACTTGACAGTTTTATTAATTGGATTATATTCAGGTTTACATGTGATGGCAGGAGCTTGGACTTGGTGACTTTTGCTATTCTTTTCCAATTTTATCCTATATTCACCTATTCCTAAAGCTGGGGAGCAGTTTGGCCTCATTTCAACAGTCAGAGAATTCATAAGGAACTTCAGACTGCAGAGGAACTCCCAGGCAAACTCCACATGATGGTCTTGAAGACAAAAATAGTGTTAGATAATACTCTTACCAAAAAAAAACCCCAAAGCCTAGCTTGTTCTCACTCTGTGTGAGCTGATTGAGAACCCCTTATTCTCAGGATAAGATGGCTCATCAGTTCTTGATTTCAGAGTCTATATTTATTTATTCTCATGATTACATTGTCTTTTAGCTCAAGTAGCTAAAAGTAGCTTGTTTCTCCTTGACTTTTTACATCCCTTGATACACTTAGAGATCAGCTTTATCCCTTTTCAATCTTCATCTCCAAGTCCTTATTATTCTCTGGAAAGAGACTTTCCATCGTCCTTTTCACACTAGTAGGCCCTTTGGATGTAGCTGCAATCTCATAACCAGCATACTGATAGAGCAACACTAACACTCATTTTATTTGAATTTTTGTATTAGGTCTTGAAAAACTCAAGTTGAAAAATGAGTTTACAGAGAGAATTGGCTTCCCTACCTCTATTCAGCCTGTTTATTTTTAGCTGAATATTACTGAATATGGAAGCAGTCCAGTTTACATCCTGGTTTGATTTCCTGTTTACATGAGCCAGTCTGGTGTCACCATCGTATTTCTGGACCACTCTGGAAGCTTATGTGCAGCCTTCCTTCCACCTCTGAGGAGAGCTGCTCTACACAATGGAACTATTGTTGTGCTCTCTGATAATGAAATATGAATATTGTTGAACACAGTATATGCTGGGCTTATGTCACTTTGCTGTAGTGCAAACCTTTCACTGTGAAATGTGTGGAGAAAACTCACATCAGAGAATAAAGTCGAAACTGTATCCATATTTGTTTGAAGTTAATATAAACCCAGATCCGGTCATATATAGGGTGGCTCCCTATAGTATAATTTTTGTGTGCTTGAGAGGGAGGGGCGTCTAATTTTACTTTTTTTTTCCCTTCCCATCTTGTTCTGTTTCCCAAACTATAAAGCTTACTATTTCCCTCAAGAGACTATTAAAAATATTTTTTTAAAATCTACAAAATAGTTGAGAATCTGAACTAGCCATTATGACTACTAATGGTCATAACAGCAGGCATTTCATGGGAGAGACTCTTAGGGAGCTCAGTTTCACCAGTCCATCTAATGCATTAGCAGTCTCTGTCCTTGTTATTATTATTTTAATAGGATTTTCAGAATAAAATGGAAGAGTATGTGCATCCAGGGAATCCTCATGCCAGGTAAAAGACCTGTATTTAATCATTTTGGCTCAGATTCTCGCTAGCAATTTTTTGTTTTATTTTCAGTAAAGATGCATTTTAGAGAAGCAGGAATACTTTAATGTGTACTGATGAATATAAAACGAGAGACAAACAAGTCTAAGGTTTGTTTAAGGATGATACAAATATTGCTATGTTAATAGACAAGAACCCTGAAACAGAACTGGTTAATTCTTTTGTTCTTGAGGCTGATTTACAATAACTAAACAAGATAGATGAAGCAAAGCTCATTCAGTTTTTACCAGTCTTTTGGATTCACTGATGCAAATTTTCATACTAAGATTTTTTTTTTCTGAGGGATACAGCAAACTTCATTTTTATTCAATTATCTGTTTCAAAATCATATTTTGAATGACTGCCTCCCATTAGAACATCCAGATTCTTCCCTGGTGTCTTTGAAACAGGCCAGTTTTTTAAATAAAAAATTCTGATACTTGCAGGCAAAGATTCAAGAGCACAGATACTTAGCATGCCCTGTGCACAGGCTTACCTTCTGCTGCTGCTATTTCCATTTCAGATGTGCTGTGGCTGTGCCTGGGGAATACCCTGAAGGAAAGCTTTGTCACAAGGAGGCAAATGAGGCTCCCTGGAGCAGCCCACCACAGTGCTGCAGCTGGCCCTCAGCAACCCACACCCCATCACCTTGGGTCAGAGGCACTGCCTAGGCACAAGATAGGGTTCAGAAATTATGTGTCCAATTTTATTAAGGTCAGAAGATACAGATGGAAAATGGTTCCTGCTTTTCCTGATCCAATAGCACAAAACAGGTCTCCTACTGCCTTAATAGTGACATGTATAAATAACAGTCATTGGGCCTCTCAGGGATGGATTTACAGTAAGGCTATCAAGCAGCAACTATCAAAATGGGACACAGCAATTAATTTGAAATCCATATGCTATTTATTTTAATACTGTTAAAAACTTGCAGAAAATCTTGATTGTATTCCGAAACACTTTTTTTTCACTCACAAAAATTGAAGAAAGTACCTCAATCAACAATCTTTAATTAAATGAAATAGAAAAAAAAAAAAAANTTTAAGTCTGGACAGTATTTCACAGCAGTTTTCTTATTAGAGCTGGTCATGATAGTAGATTTTGCTGCTGATCATAATGCACACACTTATTTTTGTTTCAGTTGCATGCTAGCAATACCTAAAAACTACTTTAAACCTCAATGCTGCCTCAGTAAGTGCTGCAGCAAGAACAAAGTTTCTTCTGTGTACTGAAACTGTGTGTGTATGGGGTGGGGGGCGTATGTTACAGTTCAACAGGATTACAAAATATGCACTGATCATGAAACAGTAATTCTGGTCTAGAATATTTATTACCTGCATAAGAAATATCACATTTGAAGGGTTTTAGCAGTATCACACAATAAATCCCAAAAGAGGGTAAATAAGTAAATAAAAACTAAGCAAGGCAGGTAAAATTAAATTGTAGTAGGAGTATTTTCAGTGGTAATTACAGGAGTTTGTCATCGCTGAACTGAGAGTAATAGAGGCAAATGTCAAGAAATCCAGCAGTCACATGGCACTTAATAAATATGAATGGAATATATTATATAGACACTGATCAGGTCTTTATGACTCATTAGAAATGAGATTAGTTTCAGGTTTAAATCAGAGATTCAATTTATTTGTAGTATACAAAGGATACTCTGTATCTTCCTCAGATCTATTGTCCTCAATGCCTTTTTATTTCAAAATTAGAATTTTGAGACTCAATGGGGATTGCTGTTTTAGTTTGCTACTTATAATCTAAGTGGTGAAATTGTAGCTAAAGATCAGCTAGAAAACTTGATACATTATTTTTATCCTCTTAGGAAACAAAAGTGACTAAAAACTGAAAAGTTTCGAGGATAAGAGTATACAAAAATATGTGATACTGATATTCTTGAATGTTTCATTTAACTGTTTTCAACCAGCATGAAACATTTTAACATTTGTGGAAAGACACATTGCATTTCAGTTTGTCAGATCAAAGACAAATGTTTGCTAGGACTCAGTTTTTATGTGTACCCTTGAGCTGTTCAACAGCTTCCTGGCATTTCTACTCCATGCTCCAGTTCTTTCATGTGCTGAGTCCCTAACCCAAGTTATGCTGACTTCAATGGTAAAGACATTTCTGCATCTGTAAGTATAACAGTGCATTGTTTTTGTCAGAAAGCAGAAAAACATTGGCAAAATTGTTTCCTGTGGAAAATGTAACTTTTACAGAAGCAGCATTTTCCATTGAAACACCACATTTTTAGAAAACTTCCAAGTAACTGCACTTAAAATATGTTTCAGGAGTGTTATTTTGAAATCTATGAACGCTAACATTTATTTTTTATCCTGAACAATTTTGATTACAAAAACTTTTCAGACACACAATATAGATAAAATTAATTGAGCTTTCATGTATATGATATATTGATCATAATTTAATTATCATTTCAGTATTAAATTATAAATTATACAACACCATAAAGTGTTATGGTGCATTATGGTTCTTTTGCATTACTCCAAATAGTTAGTGAAAGTCTAAGAGTCTGCAGTTTATTGCAAAGGGGAGAAGAAACTGATGACAAAGTGAGAGATCATTTTAATATAGTCACACAATATTATGAGGAATTCACAAGGTCTTGTTTTGCTGGAAAAAGGAGAAATTAAAACCATAGGAGGTGATGCCCTTACTCAGAGCTGTAGGCTTCTTTCACCCTTCCCTCCCACTCCAATTCTTTGATTTCTTTCTGAATCACACTTTTGGGTAGGTATCTGCTGGGTTTTGAACACAGCTCCAAGCCACAGAGGCATTGAAGCCAAACAGCTTTGACATGACCCTGTGCTCCATCTCAGCTTGAAGGAAACTTCTGAAGCTTGGTAAACTGGGATATGTGGTAGTTCCACCCATTGACTGGGCAGCACCATGGTATGCAGGCCAGGAAGCACATTTATCAATTTACACCATGTTTACCTTGTGGAAACATGAGAAGCCACCTGGGACAGAAAAAACTGTCTATCTTCCTTCCCTGCAGCAGCTGGAGTAGTGCATGGCAAGGCAAAATGAGATTATAGCAGAGAAGCTGTAGGTGATTTACTTGCTTTTCTTCAAGGACCATACTTGTATGGATTGTTAAGACACAACTAGAATTTTCTTCTACAGATTTGGTTTGAAACTTCCTGTTCTATCTATAGGGTGAGTAATTTACGCTGTGTGTCTGTTTTTCCGCCCCTCTCCTCCAGCTACACAAATACGCACTCATGCACACATGCTGCATTGGTCAGATGTCTGGGGTTAACCCAGATGTATGAGCCTCAGAGGAAAAGTCTTAGTTAAAATGCTATTTTTGCTGCTGAGGCTTTAGGTGTCTGTCCCTAGCACAGACATGAGGCAGCCTCACGCAGCATTTGCAGGGCTGTGGGAGATAAAACTGGTGCTGTTGGTTTTGTGCTCAGGACTGTCTGGCAGCTCTCACAGGTACAGGTACACAGGCACATGCAGACAGTGGCAGGCACAGTTCTCCATGCTATTCCCAATTTCTTTGTTTCATAAATACCTTTGTTTTGGCTAGTGACATACACCCAGTTCAGGGGCTTTTTTTGTGTTCTGAGACTGTATAACCTTCTTACAGTTAACCCAAATGAAAGGCCACTGTTACACTCACTGGTTTACAACAATTTATTACAGTTCTGTGACAGATTATGAACAAGGCCAGATTTACAACTGGGTTCTTTCCATGTCAGGCAATAACGATATCAGATTCATCACGATCTTTCTCTTCCTCCTCTATAACTTGGTTGTGTGAATAAATGAAGAAAACCATATAACATTCAAGACTTCATTAATTGGCTTAGTCTCAAGTATCACTTTTCTGAAGTTACCTGCCATCTGGCACTAGGAGCAGGTTTGCTGGGACAACTGCTGAGCAAACAGCAACCTTCATAAGCAGATGGAAATCCAGCAAGGTGACATGGAAAAACTATCTGGTGATCCAACCCCCAACTATCCTTGTGGTCTCTGGTCTCTCTAATTTCTCTATTTCCCTTTAAAGCTGCTTTTTGGTATTGTAAAAAATTAGGTTTGGAGAAGGAAAAGGAGAAAGGAGAGGGATTTAAACAAGAAAAGCAGATATCCTTGTGGCTCTTTGGGGTCAAGCGATTAGCTTATTATGGAAGCTGGTGCAAAGGACATGGAGAGGAGACTGAGCTTTGATAGCTTTTGTGCTTGTACAGAGTGCTCAGGCTTCACTAAACCTCAGCACAGAACTGATGCCCTTTCCCAGCTCCTTCATGTGTCCTTATGTCTGCTGTATATTAGTTGATGAACATCAACAGCTAAAAAACCCAACCCTTTTATAAGATGCTGAAGTCTGCAGCAAGCTGTGAAAATGCTAAGCCTCTCAATTTTCCAACCCACCTCTCTGCCAGAGATGGCTGCATCTGTAGCAGATGCAGGAGAAGGAAATGTGTGTCCATGCAGCAGCAGCTGCAGTTTGGGGTCTTATGCCATATCTCAAAGCTTCCACTAGGAAGATGCTGAGTTGGTAGGCACTGAATTGGGCTAAGGGTGGTAGTGTGCCATTGCACTAATTCTGGAGTGGAAGTGGCATTCTTTGTCAGCCTTCTAAAACAATATGTAATATCTTACACCAACACAAGGAAGACTAAGCCTTTTGTAGGTTTCTTTTGGTAACAAAGCCAGATTAATGTAATGATCTGAGAAGAAAACACACCGATTTTCTATGGACTTACATTGCAGCTGACTGAATTCCCTGAGCCGGTTCGATGTCCTGTACCACAAGGGTTTGTGTTGGTGTAACTGCAAGAGCCACATGCTCCCGGGGCAGGGAATGAGCAGTAGAGAATGGGCGATTGGGCAGGAGTGATTTAACAGGGTTATGCTTCTCAGCATGGGCCTTTATCATCTGCCTGTGAGACAAAGTTTTATTGGATCAACAGCATCACTCAAGGCTGTGAAGTTCTTCACCAATAAAACTATATTGTAAAAGACTTCACTTGGAATATTTATTAAGCTTTAAGGCTATACATATGCACACCTCTACAATTGCTTTGCTGAAGCAGAAGTTATAAACGTCATCGGGACACCAAATATGAAGAAGTTTAACTTTTCCATGTAACATAAAGAACGAAACACTGCCAAAGAGCGCATTGCCAAATCATCCAACACCAGGTAAGGCAGAGATTTTAGACGATATTTAAAATGGGAATGTGCGAGGTGCCTGACCCTCCCGCTGCGGTGCCGAGGGGTGCGGGACCCTCTCCCCGCCTGGCACCAGCGCGGGGCCGGCGGACACCTGCCGGCGGCACGTGCGCCGTTCAGCTTCGCCCGCCGATATTTTTATTAAGCAGGTATCCATATCTATATAGGCATGCACACACATACATACATATTCTTCATAAAGAATATACACTTACATATATATAGAGTTAACATACAAACACACATACACATATATATACTTAATGTACATACATACAAATACGCGAGGAGCCATCCCCAGCCAGGTGTCCACGCCCGTCCACGTCCCTTGCCCCGTCCCGCCCCGCCATCTTCCCGCTGCCCGGCGTTCACCGCCGCCGCGCCTCGGGACCGCCACCGCAGGGACCCCCCGGCACTCCTCACGGCTGCGGGCTTCCCACCCGGGGCGGGACCCTTCTGCTCCGGGCGTTTCAGTGGGACGCTGCGTGACCCCCCAGCCCCGGGACGCGGCGCTGTGGCGACTACATGTCCCGACATGCCGCTGCCTCCCGGCGCGGAGCCACAGGCACCCACCGCCGCCCATTGTGCTCCAGCCAGGAGAAACCGCACTCCTCTCCCTCAGCTTCCCCCCCTCGCGCCATGTGGTCCCTCCCAAAGCTCCATAAGGCGCCCTTCGGGCGGTCCCATCCACGGGAAACGGGGGGGACCGGCGGAACGGGGCGGGGCGCAGAGCCTAGCGAGCGCTCCCTCCGGGCCCGGCCGGCCGGTGATTGGCGTGCGCCATCGCCAATAGGGCGAGGCCGCGACCGGGAGAGCCAATGGGAGCGGAGCGGGGTG
>VZRF01002304.1:435939-580367 GCA_013396875.1 Vireo altiloquus
CAGCCCCTTCCCCATCCCCCCGCGAGCCAGGGAGTGTCGGGGGGGGCGAGCGTCGCATCCCCGGGGGTGACCTGCTATTGTGTGCCCCGGGGCTCGGCCGGCTCCCTGTTCCCACCACCGCTTCGGAGGGCGGCGGGGGGAGGGAGCGTGTCCGCCTGGATTCAGCCTCCTTCCTGCCCCCCACCCCTGGGAGGTTTGTCACCGCGGCCCCGGCCCTTCCCCGCTCCTGGGGAGGTGGTGGTCATGGGCTCTTGCAAAATGAACAGGGAGGCTCCTCGTCCACCCGCCCCGCTGCTTCCCTGAGCACATAAAGGGGACAGAGGCGGCGCGGGGGGGGCTGCGAGCGCTTCTTCGCCCTTGCAACCCCTTTTCTGCAGGGCTGCCGTATATGATGTCAGCTGGGGATAATCGGGCACTCCTTCCCTCCTTCCCCTTTTATCTGCCTCTGTAGCTGCCTGCTTGAGATTTCTCTTCTTTCCGAGGAGATGTGTTAAATGTATTGATAGTCCTTGGAGGAATATTCATCTTCCCTTCCCTAACATCTCCCATCCCCCATCGCAGCCCTGTCTGTATGCCTCGTCCTTTCTTCCTTCCAGATCAATTCACCGTCAGCCTCTGGTTAGCGTGTGCGCTCGGGAAAAAATTCTGTTGAAGAATTAGTGCTTTTCCTGGTTTATTTTAGATGCTTGATTGAGCTGTTACAATATCTCGGGAGTTTTATCTTTTGAACTGGTGGTCTGAGCTGTGAACAATAATTTTGATTGGGTAGATGTTGCTGGCACTTTTCAATATCATTTAAATACTTCATATCAAAATGCAGTTTGACCCACAGAAGAGCTGAAGGAGAGCGGGTTAGTGCCCTCCGTATCTGTTCGTAGCTCCCTTTATTTATGCGTTGCTCTTTGGGATTAAAAGCACATCGTTAGCGCTTTAAGCTGTCAGTCTGTGCTAGTGGTCTGGCAACAACAGCCGAAAAAAATCTCAATATAAGTGTCGCATCGGAGATTGTCCGAAATGTGGGGAGGAGGCCGCGGATGTTGCGCAAGGCAGAGGGGCGTTGGGAGCGCTGGCAGGTCCAGGGGTGGAAGAGGAAGTGGACTTTGGGAAGTAACGAGTTCATCCAGGGTGGGGAGGGAGCCCGTGGGAAATCGGCCACGCTCTTTGGGCAGGATTTTGCAAATACTAAAAGTATGCTTCTGAAACATCTGAGCGTGTGGGAAAGGAAGAGAGAAACGTGTGAATTGAAGAACGGCATTGGAGCAATAGGACCCTTCTGAATCTTAACATGAGAGCTTAAAGGCTACAGAATTTGACAGAAGCTTTTCATTAAGTCAGAGTTTTAGTAATGTAATTGCTATTTAACATGAATTGACATCTTGCCTTGTACTGATGAGTCTGTCTTCTTCATGTAAATTTTATGTACTTTACAGAAAGGCTGGCCTAGACTAGTACAAAATGCAGAACATTTTTAATAGTCTCTATGTTAAGTACATTGTTCCAGATCTCATAACCCGCTTCTACCATTTCACATCTGATAAATATCCTGATGTTTAAGCTTTATTGTAGTCAAATGGTATACAATACATATTTTTATTATCCTTTCTTTGAAGCAGTGGCACCTCTGTTTGGAAAAATAGCTTTTGCTTAAATTTCTCTGTTTGACAGCATGTTGTTTCTGTAGCTTTCAACTGTATAGGCAGTGAGTTTTCCCATTGCTTTCCTGTAGCAGCAAAAAAAGAGAATACTGCTAAAAATGGTGTAATAGGATTATAGGAACTAATGGGCAAGACATTTTGGGAAAAAGGTATTACCTGAAAGAATGTTAAATGTTTTGGGGAGAATTGTGTTGAACATTTCTTTTGTCCTCTTAACCCTTTGTATTTCAAACTTTTCTATTTGATGTTTTGTACCAGAAATTAAAGGAAAACCAAGAAATTAGGATGCTGATCTTCAGCTCTAATGTTCACTTTTATGTAGTAAAGCAGACATAGATTAGTGTGGTGACAAGAATCATAATTGCTGATTTTTTGTTTTTTTCCACTAGGAATGTATTGGGGTGTTTTGGGGCTTTTTTGGAATATGTGTTTTGGGTTGTTTTTACCTGTCTTAACAGAGCCATGCTTAGGTCCTCTTTGACATGATTGAAAAGGGAGAAGAAAAAAGAGGTAAAGAAGATATAAGCTTCAGTATTCTGTTTACTTAAAGAATTAGTAGGTATTTTTTGAGGGGTGAGAAGGGAGGAAGTTGTGTTTTCTTGTTTAAGTGCAGGATGTTCTGTGGCTGTTAAACAGTGGCAGGTTTGTGGAATAGGAATTGCTGTTACTCATTGCTTCATTTCCAAGTCAAAATGGAATCTAAAATATGAATGGAATAGTGGGTGAATGCAAATGAAAACGATTCCTTACCTTTAGGTCTTTATTGCCTTTGAATGTGTTGAGTAACAGGCTTAGAGAGTTGTATATAGGCCTGAGTGAATGAACTAAAAGTACGTGAGGGGTGCCGGGGAGTGCTGGAGGAGAGGTTGAGAAGCTAGAGGTGTGCACAGGTAGGCTGATAAGCCTGGCTGATTGCTATTGAAAGTCCAGAGTGTAGATGACTAAGACTGCAATTTAATAATGCTATTGACATACCTGGAAACAACTTCTGCTTGGAAGGTGGAAAGTTGATTACTACCCACTCCACCACTGCCTTCCCACCTCCTCTGCCCCAATAACAAGATAAATTCTATAATCTGGGCACTAGTAGCAAGTTTATTACTGAAAATCAAATGTATTTAATTTGTTTGCCCTAGGAAGTTAGCAGGACTTATTACTAGATCACTCTAGTACTCTGGGTGTGCACGATTAGGATTAAATGAAGTGGATAGTTTAAAAACAGGGTAGGCATGTCTGGATGCCTTGCTAGTAATCATGTATATATGAATATGGGGGCAAGTGGGCTTTTTCCTAAAATAATGTAGGTTAGGATTTTGTTCTATGGTTGCAGTGCATCCAGGAGTATACTTTTTCCTGGGTTTTTGCCGATACTGCTATTTGGGCAGAAGGAAATAAGTATAGCTTGCTTCCTCTTGGTGTTTCATGCTGTATGAATACAACCAGCATGGTCTAGGTTCTGATTTTTTTTTTGTTTCTTACATCAAATAAGGGTTGGAAGTCAAAGCTCCATGTGGAAGAAAACAGCTTTTCTAGATTCTAGAATTTAGAAAGACCTCAATAAATATTACTTGCTGATTTATTTTTTATTTTAATTTACCCCAATTAACAATTAATTTTTGTTTTCTTATGTGATAGTCATGACAAAAGTATTCTGACACTCTCATTTCTCTTGTTTGATGTAGGTTGCCATTGTTATAGAACTGAAATATGAGTGGTGTGAAGCTTTACCTTCAAAAATCAGATGTTATGTTTCAGTTGTTTTGTGGTATATGATAGTCTTGCTTCGTCCTTTGAGTTATATATCTGGCTAATCTATTGTCATGGAACACAGTGGATGGCTGAGAATGGGTTTTTTGTGATGGATACTATGTAGGGAATCCTCTGCTGCTGTTTGGAGATAGTGGTGCCAAAATGATCCTGGCTTAGACCGTCAGTCTAAATAATGATTTTTTTAACAACTTCATTACACCTAGTCACAGATCTCTTTATACCTTTCATTCAAGGGGGCACAGGTAACTCAACTGAATATTGTGTGTCTGTGTTCTGTTTAGTCTGTCTGAGCTGAAGCTTTTAGGTTTGGAGACAGTAAAGTACTCAAGGTGCTGTTTTCTGAAGTACAAAAGGGAATTTGAATGGGTCTGATTTAAAACAGGTAAAGTAGTTTCTATGCTTTTTACTTCTAGTTGGTTTTATTTTTTAAATTTTCATATTTAAACACTTCTAACTGATTGTTTTGTGAAAATGCTATTTTTAAAAAATGGGAGAAGGAATGTGCTTGACTTGTAAGGATAAAATGTAGCTGATCATAGGAAGTCCTACACCAGATGTTATAAAACTTGCTTTCTGCATTTTTTGAGGGTTTTGTCTTTGTTTTGTTTTTTGGTGTTTTTTTTTTCAGGAAAAGGCACAATTTCTAAAGTGGCAAAAGTCTGCTTAAAATGAATTAACAATCTACACTGTACTAAATCACTGATTAAAACTGCTAAGATACATAGTGAAAGTCCACATACTGATGCCAGTCATGACATAGATTTTGTTCTGGTTCTGGAACAGCCTTAGGGGTACCAGAAATACCTATTCAACTGTAGCACTTTAGAAATGCCTCTCTTAAAAGCTTGTCTGTGTATTAATGTGCATTTACATAAGCCTTTCTGATTCAAATACTATTAGTGCACCTCTTGAGTATCTGTGAAGATATCTTTCAAATTTATAAGGCAGGCATATAATCTGGAAACTTACAAAACTTTTATCTTTTTTTACCAGCTCTGCATTATTTTTTAAGATCCCACTATATAGACACTTTTGGAAACAATGTTTTCTAATATCTGTTTAATGAGTTTCATGCTTGTAATGCATAGTTAGAAACACTAATGCTTTGTCATATATGTTATAAAATGCACGCTGTCTTTTCAAGAGAAATTATTTGTATCTATTAAGGTTAAACTTGGAAGAAATGTTTTGGTAGAATCAACTAGATGGTAAACTGTTTCTTAAAACTTCAAATCCAAGATTTAATTGGTGTAAGCACAGGTTTGCATGGAATTCTTGTAAATTGGGTTCTTTTGAAAAAAACAACTGTTTGGAGCACTGATTTTCCCTAAAGCATGACAGAAAGAGTAATTGCCTTGGAGAAAATGACCCATAAGTGTGTTGTACAGCTGATCAGTTAGAAGAAACTCTGCTCTTAGCAATGTGTTAATAGGTCATAGACAACTGTCACTTTAGATATGCCTTGTGCATTTTTATCATTTCAGGGTTAAATAATGGATCTGTTAGTAGTCACATTTCATATTATGCTTAAATTTGCGTGTAAATGTATTTTTAAAGTTTTGTTTCCATTAACTGTACTTCAGCTGTATGCTGTTAATTTGTATGTGGGGGACACACCCCAACACATTACTTCATTGTGTGTGGTTATAGTCATTGGGGCATTTTTATAAAGCTTCTTTTACATGGACCAAATCTGGCTGGAGCAATGTGACTGAACAGTCATTTCAGTAAACCCAGACTTTAGAGGCTTCTGAAATTTTGTGAAACACTGTTCATTAAATGTCATATGAAAATAAAGCTTTACATGGAAAATCATTCAGTTTAAATATTCAGCTTTTTTGTCCCCTTCTGAGGAAAGGAGTACTGTTTATATTGCTTCAAAGGTGTTGTTCTGAATTTTCATAGGGGCTGTTGAATGCAGCCACAAAGCTGCTGTAGTGACCCTGTTGTATGAGAACTTGCATACTCTGCCTAAAATTGCAGTTCTTTGAGGCACACGAAAGTAAACCAAGTCAGTTAGGCAATGCTCTGGGTTGTGTCAAATAGTTTGTGTGGTAATAAGTTCTGTTTGCTCATTTTCCAAAGACTGCAGTGTGTAAGTCTACTGTTCTCATGGAATAAAGGGTGGTGTACAGATTCTGCAGATTGTTAAAGAATCGTTCAGGAGGAGCAAATGGTAATGTTGACCTTGCACCTCATGGCATACTACATGCACTCCAAATAATTTAAATAGCCTGTCAAATACATACTTTGATTTTATTCTTACCTCAATTCTACGGCAACTTTTGCTGTATTTAGTTATATTTGTGGATAGAGAGTTATGTATCTGTAGATACCTATATATGGATATGTCTCTATATGTTCATAGTTCATGAACCATAGACCCTAACCTATAGTTCTGTAGCTCTATGTACATGCTTATATATTTGTATATGTATGGCTGTATGTCTGTGTACTACTCTGCACGTGTCACTGATCCATAGTACGAATTTCTTGATTTGGATTGCATGTAATTTACTTTAAAATTGCAATAGGTTCAGGGTGTTTTTCCTTGATGCTGTTATAGCTAAATATAAGTTATCAGCTATGCAAGCAGGGGAAGGTTAAGCAGATATTCAGATTATCTAATGTGTGTGCATTTGTTGATCATAAGTGCAACAAAATTCTGAGGCTTCTGTATTAATCTCTTAAAGCCACAGTTTGTAACAAATAGAAATTATGTTTTATCTTCTTCACTGTTGCTATTTAAGATTCGTGGATTTTGCATCGTGCACTGCTACAGTTTTACTGTACTGTGCTTAGTACAAAGGACATTTTGGCATAGGGAAAATAGTAATGCATTTCTTAATGTTAAGAAAAGGTGAAACTATAGGAGTACCTTGGGTATGCATTTCTCAAACTGAAATCAGAAGGTAGATGATGATTTTTTTTCTTGGTCTTATAAAACAGCCTTCATTTAGGGAGAGGCATCAGTGCTAAAGGTCAGATGAGGAACTGAGTAAAGCACAAGTTAATTAGGTAGAGCAGGAGCTCTTTGTGCCATTAGAAAGTGCAGTGTTTGCATCCTGGTGTTTTTCTCAAGCTGTTGTATTCCACAATTGATATGATTATGCCAGCACAGGCTTGGATAACTCAGCTGTGTGTGTTTGCCCTAAATGAGGCACGGACATGCATTTCTATTAACTAGCACATGAATGTTGCAGAGATTAAGCTCTTTTTTTTTTTGCTTCATCTGACAAAAAAACTTGCTAATATAAACATAACTCGTGAATTTGTTCAAATTTGAACAATCAGAATGTGTTTATGAAAGGAGAGCACTCTGGTATGGCTGTGGAGTTTTGGATCCATAACCTGGAGCCCCAGAGAGTGGCTGTATTGTTGGAGTTCTGTCTGGAGTCCCTCTGCTTCTTTGAGAAACCAAATTATGTTCAGACTCAATACTGCTGAGACAATACGAGTGCAAAGCCAGTAGCTTTACTAGAGAAGCTGAGAGTGCAGCAAGGTAAGGAAAGAGTTGTAAGAGCAGAAGAGCACAGTTAAGTCTGTCAGGCTTTAGGACCATCATTCTGGGTTGGAAACTATTGTTTTAAAGTATCTCTGAATACTGGTGTCACGATGTTTCAGTCCCTGAGGTTTGCATAGGAAAGTTACTGCTTCTGTCCCTGAGGGCCTTGTTCTAGCTACCCTTTTGTCATCAGCTTTTGAATAAAAAAATTCTTACACAGCTAAAAAGATCAAGTAGAGAAAAATGTTTCCCAAGAGGTACCAGATAAATAGAGGTATAAATGGATGACCTAGTTTAGTTGACCTAATTTTTGCTCCTATCTGTCCTCCTACAAGCCAATACTTTTAATTTCTTTAAAAGGTAATTTTACTGGTGTTGATTTATGGGAAGACTTAAAGGCAATATTGGAAGTGTCTTGTGAAAGTAAAACCAAGAAGAATTGAATTATCAGCTCCAAAAAGTAGCAAGGCAGTTACTTCAATGGGGAAAAATATCTGGCTATTACGAGAGGACTGAAGCTATGAATGATGTTGCCTCATGGGCTACACATGTCATTAGGAACAAAGGCAAATAAAGAAACATGTTTCATTCATTCATTCATACTTCTGGAAGGAAGCATCAATAATTTTGAAGGAAATCCTACCATAATGCTTCTGACAGTTAATTTTCTATATTAGTTTTACTTCTGAGTTCCCTTAGTTCTGCAGAAAGAATTGGATTGCCTCGTGTTAAGAAGGTGCCAAGGGCAACTACATGAGTAGACTGAAAGTTATAAGTGCTGTACGGATCGGTTGCATTGTTCAATTTTTAATTTGCTATGATTTGGAAAAATCTTAACACAGTTGTTAAGGGTATCCATATAACTTGTGTTCCTTCCTTTTTGGCAGAAGGGCTATGTGCTTCATTTTTTACATGTTGGAGAGCAGGCCTTGATTCTTAAACATTCTTGAAATTTATTCATTTAATTGCCTGATCTTTGCTATGATTTTTGGTGTCTAAAGTCATAGGTTGGAAAGCATCAGTCTCTAAGGGGAAGTTAACTTAGTTAAAAACATATTGCTTTGAAGAACATATGTACTACTTTAATCTCGTTCATTTAGTTATGACACTGAACTTGTCATTTTTAAACAAACTTTTTTACATTAACTTCCTTTTTATGTAGTCTTGTAAGGTGTAGCTGGGTTTGTTTTTCTAAGGTCAGAGTACAGTGGTGTCCTATTGAACAATATTTCATCTTGCTGTAGTTGTCCTGCTGTCTTATCATTCTTGCTGCCTCATGTGGACATCTGCTTTTTGTTTCTCTTCTGAAAATACACAGATGTTTTGTACTCTTTGTGATCAAGGGAAGAACAGCTTCTATATGGATCAGTGAGAGAGTGGAGTTTTGGGGGTCTGGAAAGGTAAATTACCACCTTTCAGCTGTGCAGCTGGGCTGCAGTGGGAACAAGGGGCCAAGGCTTGTTCCTCTGGGCAGCTAATACAAACAATCAAAAGGAGGCTGAAAGGAATGTGGTACATGAGTGTTGTCTTATGTTCCTGCTTTTATTGAGGTTGGGCAGTCAGCACCTCTGCTATTGTTGCTATCCTTGCTATCTTTCATATTTGCTGTAGGGTCAATATCATGGATGAGAAATTAATTTCTTTTGCTGAGCTAAACTGGTTCTAGATTCTGGTTCATGCACATTTTTCCTGGACTTACTGGCATGATTTCTAGCTACTTGCCAGATTTGAGAGTCTCAGGGGCCTATTCCAGAATTTTCATGTTGTTTTCCATTGTTGATTATATTTTTAATTACATTTTGTCTTCCATTATGATAGTATGTCATTATTTTTATTCTCCTGATGGTTCTTGGAGGACATATCTATCTTTGAACAACGGGTTTCCAAACTGAAAGGATGTTTCCTGGGTTTCCTGTCCAAGTGTTCGGAGGACTTGTCAGTGTAGATTATGCATCACGTTTAAATGACTGATTGCTGTGGGAACTGCAGTGCTCTTGAGAAGCCCGAATAGTGTTCTACTCTGTCCTAAATGTTTCACTTCTTATTTGACTGTGTTTGACTCTAATGCATAACTCTGTGATGGAACAGTGTCTTTCTTTCTTCAAGTGTGCAGGTAACACGTGTGGTACTTGGGTATAGCTTCCTACTTAGGCAAATGTTTTATTGGCTTAGTTGTCCAGTTGTCTCACTGCACAAAACTGAGAGATCAGTTCATATAAAAAGCAGAACAGACAGAGAAGAACAAGTGATAGGAATAGTGCACTGCGCTTAGACTGTGGATAGACTGGGTCAGAAGTTGATGACTGGCTGCTCTGTGAGCGAGTAAAATAATCATGGAGATGTCTCAGTGGTAAATATATCATGTCCTGCACATTTGCAGTGCATAGCTCTTTTTTTACTGTTTTTACACACGTAGAAAATAAGTCTTAATTCTTCCTTTATTTTCTGCTTGGATCTTTACCTTCATGCATGGAAATCAGGATTACAACTGGAAGCTATGCTTTCGTTATTACTTACTCCCTCATGTATATTCTGATAATTTTAGCAAACAGGTAATTGTTAATTGAAATGAATACAGTTGTCCAGTAGGAGTACTCAAGGGAAACATTTAGCTCAAAATAAAGCTGGAAAATGAAACACTGTTCTGGAGGGAAGGGCATATGTAGGTTAGCTGAACTGCTTCAAGAAACTGAGAATTCCTGCAGAGTTGAATTAATTATAAATTGCCTATAGGGCAGCACCCCTATTGCACAAACTGCTAAAGGAAGGAAATAATATCTTAGATACTGTAGATAGCTCTAAGTATTCAATAGTTACTTGTAAGATTTCAATTTTACACAAACTATGCGGATTTTTATTGTGACCAAATTATACTGTAAAATTAATTTTAACTCATTCTCTTTGAGGATGCATAAACAGAACTGTGATGTTAACACATCATATAGGACATATAGGGAACTATATGTAAATGTTAATGGAGAAAAATCACTGATTTTAGGCAGGTAGAAGAGACTTGGAAAGTACTACAAGCACTCACTGTAATTTACTTTAGTAAAGAAATGTGGTGTTTTATAGATGCTTTATTTTTCTGTTATTTCTACTTCATGAAGGCTATGCCCAGAAGGGAGAAATACATGTTTTTTCCTTTAACAGCCCTTTGCCACGGAAGTGCTTTAAGTGCTACACTGGCACTTAAAACTTTGTACATGAGTCTGCTTCTCAAACTGAGTGCTCTGAAATAAGTTGTTATTAAGCTGCAGGTTGAGCCCTATCACAACCTTTTATATTTTCCTTATACACAGAAGAACTTTTCCAGAGGCTGTTCCACAGAAATGCTGTGGGCATTATCTTGGCATTCTGTAGTAACACTGCTGCAGTTGCTTCTTCAACTGGTGCCATGTATTTTCTTAATATTTTGATTAAGATGATGAAATGTGAGATTTCATTTCTTTTCCCTTTTGTGGTGAAAATGCAGATTGTAAATTATCTGAGATGTCAACTTCCTATTTTTGCTGTTCTTAAAAGAGCAGGTGAAACTGTGACAGAGAAGCCTAGTTGTATTTTGTACACATTACGGAAATCTGTAACCTGTTGATAACTTATGTTACATGGGAGACCAATAACACTGAAAAGATGTGTGTATCCCAAAGTCAGCAAGCTGTTGCCATAAATAAATGTGATTTCCTAAAGGGAGAGAATATTTTCTTCTAAAATGCTAGCTAATTCCATAACTAATTCTAATATAGAATAGCCTGAATGTGAGCTTGCATTTGGTACCTTATGCATGATTAAACACTGTAGTATTTTTGGTGCAAGGCTATAGCAACATGTCTTTCTGGTATGGCAATTTAAAAAGCATTAGCACTGTTTAAATTGGTGATTGTGTGAAAATGAAGGCTGCTGTTTCTGCAGCCTTACAGCATACATAATGGGCTTCCCTTCCTCTATTCATAGAAGAAAATATTCCCTGTCTGGTACAGTAAGATGATATGGCCCTCCCAAAAAGTATATGCATATAAAAACCTGAATGATGATGTTTTTAGATCTTATGGAGAAAGGTAACAGATATATTAAGTGTATATGAGGTCAATATATGATTAGAAGTGAGAAAAGTGGCAATGAAGTAGCAAGGGAATTCAGTGAAGGAATATAAGTAGGTAAAGAACTCATTTCTTTCTAGAGACAGTACCTTTTGAGCTAAATATGGCCATGATTTTTTGCAAGGTAAAGGATCTTGTAGGGCATGTCAGGGAGGCTCTGGAATTGGCTTTTGTAAATAAATGCAAAAAATTCATTTCTTCTGTTCTTTGAGTGCCATGTGGTTTATGTTTTATTGGGCTGTTGTATTACTTACCACTTTAACACCTCCAGAACTTGATGCTGAAGTCAGGAATTTCCCAAATTGTGTGCTGGTGGTGTAGATGGAATAGTTTGCATGGAACACTTCAATAAGATAAATGATAAGAGAGCAGACAGTATTTACTTATTACTTGGAATTTTTTTCCCTCCCTTCCCTGCTAACAGATTCTTGTTAGTGTGGTACTGGAATCTGGTGTTTATTGGTGACAACTGAAGAGGTGGAATGTTCTTTTTAGGGGAATGTAGCCGTATTAGTTTTGCGTGGCCAGATTTTGGNAGTGTCTGTAAGCTCATGGCCCGAGCGACCAGGAGGTGGTCGCCGTGCTGTTCCTGAACCAGGTCGCTGCACCTCGGCAGAGACAACAGTGTGCTGGTGGTGTAGATGGAATAGTTTGCATGGAACACTTCAATAAGATAAATGATAAGAGAGCAGACAGTATTTACTTATTACTTGGAATTTTTTTCCCTCCCTTCCCTGCTAACAGATTCTTGTTAGTGTGGTACTGGAATCTGGTGTTTATTGGTGACAACTGAAGAGGTGGAATGTTCTTTTTAGGGGAATGTAGCCGTATTAGTTTTGCGTGGCCAGATTTTGGTAGTGGATGGGGGATACAGAAGTGGTTTCTCTGGGAAGTCACCTGAAACTTCCCCCATGTCCAACAGAGCCAGTGCCAGTGGCTCCAAGATGGACCCACTGCTGGCCAAGGTCAAGCCCATCAGTGATGGTGGTGGCACCTCTGGGCTAACATTTAAGAAGAAAACCCAAAAAAGTTATTGCACAGATGTAATTGTGGCCAGAGAAGAGCAGAATGAGAATTTGTGAGAGAAACGGCCCTGCAGACACCCAGGTCAGTGCAGAAGGAGTGGCAGGAGGTGCTCCAGGTGCTGGATCAGATTCCCCTGCAGCCCCTGGTGCAGCCCACGGTGAGGCAGCTGTGTCCCTGCAGCCCAGGGAGGTCCCCGGGGTAGCAGAGATCCACCTGCAACCCCTGGAGGACCCCATGTCGGAACAGGTGGGTGCTTGAAAGAGGGCTGTGACCCTGTGGTAAGACCAGCCTGGAACAGACTTCTGACAGGGAGAAGCCCATGCTGGACTAGGTTTCTCAGGAGGACTTGTGACCCTGTGGGGGTCACGTTAGAGGAGTCTGTTCCTGAAGGGCTGCACTGCATGGAGAACAAGAACTGTAGCTTGTGGGAAGGGCTCATGCTGGAGCCATTTGTGGAGACCTGTCTCCTGTGGGAGGGATCCCATGCTGGAGCAGAGGAAGGACTCCTCTCCTTGAGCAGTGGCAGAAGAAAAACGTGATGAACTGACTGTTGCTCTCATTCCCCATCTCCCTGCACTGCTTGGGAGGTGAATGTAGAGCCTGGAAAGGAGGGAGGGGTGGAGGAAAGGTGTTTTGGTTTGTTTTGTTTGTTTTTAATATTTATTTTGCTTCTCAGTATTTGTTGGTAATAAATTCAGTTAATATCCCAAAGTTGAATCTGTTTTGTCCGTGTTGGCCATCAGTGAGTGACCTCTCTCTGTCCTTATCTCAACTCATCAATCTTTTGCTATATTTTTCTCTCCCCTGGCCAGTTGCAGAGGGGAGGGGTAGTGTGGCTTTGGCAGGCACCTGGCACCAGCCAGGGTCAACCCACCACAGCAGCTAACCAACTTCGTATTCCTGAACTGCAGATCTGTTTGGATGGAGATCCCAACCTGCTCTCCTTCCTGTGGTTGGTAGGTTAGTGGGTATATGATTGTCATATTGTGTGGAAAGTTAAGTACATAAAATCCTTTAATTTGCAAACTGGGCTTGAGAAACTCTTAAAATTCACAACACACCTTGCCTAACCAAAGTTACCCGACTTGTTTCTGGAGGTTATCTCAAAGGCCAGGGAGGAAGGATTTTTGTGGAAGACAGAAATACTTGCTCATGTGAGCTTCCTCTTGTATTCATCCTCATTTTTGATTTGTCTTTAGCTTGTTGGATCTAGCTTCTGGACATTATGTAAACAAGATGTCCTTTGGGAATTCTGTATTTATATCAGCTTATTGTTGAATCATCCTACGAAGTGTGTAGTTTTCCACTGGGCATAGTTCTTCTGTCAGATCTTACACAAATTGCAACGTATTTTTAATCCATATCAACTCTGATCTGTCTTGACTGTTTTAAATTTTGTCCTCTCTTCATGTTGTGATTGGATTTTACTAATTTTTTTTCATTTCTTCCCTCACCTTTACTCCTTTGTTTGTGCTACCTTATCCCTGCGCTGCTAAAATGATTTCCTTATTTTTTTAAACCTTTGGTTTTTACTAGTTTTGGATGAGAGAAGCCATTGCATGATGAGTGGAAAACCATGTGAATAGGTTTCATATACTTCTTCAACTTTGCCTCACTTCTAGACTAGAAGCTCTACAGAACAAGCATTAGCTTTATACAGGTTGTCATGGATTTAATGAACTGAAGGTAAAAGATTGTCTATAGTATAGTTTGGTATCCTTTTAAGCTGTTTGAGTATTACATGATCAGTTGTTGAATTATAAGAAGGTGTGGGGGTTTTGTCTTTTTTCTTAATTCAATGGTTAAAGTAGAACTGACTGGTCTGTTTGGGTCTTGGTTTCAAATTCAGAACAGAGTAGCTGAGCCACAAATTTTATTGACCTTGTTATTCTCTTAAAGTTAAATTTAAAAATGTTACCTGTCTCTGATAGTCACTGTTTTTTTAATGACTAGACAGTAAGATTTAACCAGACTGGTTTAAATGGTCTTTGTGAAGAAGTGTCCCTTATGAATTTTCCTGTTATGATTTGTTCATTTCATCAGGAATAATATTTCAGTGTTTGTATTGGACTAGGTAATACTGCTTATGGATCTCTTTCCTCAAAAGAGTAGTGTTGAGCTGTTGTCTAAGCTTGCTTATTACAGAGATTCATGGAGACCGAAGCCTAATTTGAGTATTTAGAAATAAATATTGAGTCCTGACAGCCACAAGGAATGCAGTCAGTATTCAGGGGGAATAGCAGTGCAGCTTGCACCGGGGCCAGGATGCAATCTTCTAGTAAGTGGTGCACTTGAGCGTGCTCACATCCTGTGCTATTCACCATGATGCATCTATAAGAAGCACTTGCATCCTGATAAGACGTTGTGATACTTCACTGCGCCTGTAAATTAATTTGCTTTGGCTGTAGAGAACATGTTTCTGTATTTTGCATTTTAAAGCCAGGACTTAGCAATCCTGTATGTCTCATCCTATTACTTGTCATGCAGTTACTGTCTCTTTAGAACAAATGTGTATTCCTGTCTGGGCTTATTAGCATTAATAGCTGTTCTGGTTGCCCAGTGGAATACTGATGCACAATGCTGGAAACTGGGAATGAGAAGAAGGTAGCCTTTAAGGGAAGTCACAGTGCAAGGATTAAAGAGGGCATTGCTTCAGAAAAGTGCTACTGTTCCTTAAAGTCAAACTGCAGCAGCAGATACAGGAGTTGAGATTAAACTTAACTGACATGTTGAAAATTAATTGAGGTCTTTTAAAGGTATGGCTTTTGTTTGGAATGCTGCCACTTCCATTAAGGGAAAATAAGATTGGTTAAATTATTGATTAAATAGTTCTCCTAGTAGTAAGTGTAGAGAGTTCTGGTATTTGGAAAGGGAAATATTTCTCCCCAGTCCAAATTTCATGCAATATCTATAGCCTATTTTCTAGCTAGAGACACTGCAATAGGCAGTCCTCAGCATCTGTAGGAATTAAAAGTTTGGTTTTTTTCTGACTAAAGGCACATCTGTTTCCACACCATAAAAAAAAAAAGTCACATAGTTTTCATGGCTGTAAGCAGCAATGCAACTTGTTCCTTTTTAGCCTCATTTTTCCCAGTTGCTCTTTTTTTTTTTTTTTTTTTGTATTAAAAAACCCTCACAATTTGGTTTAGTCTTTGCTATCTTTGTGAAATTTTAAATTCCATTCTTCCTTATCTAACTTTTCCCAAGAGTGGCTTTCATACATCGGAGGAAGTAACTTTGGTAATGCAACTTCCCTCATTTCCTGTGTTTTATCTGCTTATTTTGTCATTCTGAAGAGCTGTGACTAGCAGTTTCTCAAACCTGGAGATTTAAAATTGGAGAAATGACACCTAATTATGCTTTTAGATAATGGAAATTTAGTTCAATACTCAGTAAAATGCTACAATGTGTATGTTTCTTGAGGGAGGTAAAACAACATTTTGATGGAGAAGGCAGCAGAGAAGAGTAAAGGTTAGGAGGAAGCTGTTCAGAAGGAGGAGCTTGTGGAGAGAGCATTGCATTTTAGCAGGCTAAAGCAGGAAAGGTGTTCATGGCTTACTTGTGTGCAGGTTGGCAGCCTGCTGCTGCTCTCTCCGTGAGTAATGTTTGTTGAAAGAGACAGTAAAAATGTGGAAGAAGTTCTGCTTGTGCCAGGAGCTGTCACCAGTATTTTACACTTGAACAAGGCCTGACTCTGGTCTCTGCAGGCAGTGGGGTTTGTGATGCCAATCCAGCAGCTGCTGCTCTTCCAGAGCATCCACTCACACTGTATCACCGAGTCACATTGTTAATTCTGTGGCTTTGCTGAAATAGATTCTGGTTTTCCAGAATTAGAATGTGAATTTGACCACAGCTGAGAATTTTTTTTAATGTTAATGTAGGCAGAGAAAAGAGGAATATGACTGAGTGCTGAGCAGCTTTCCTGTTCCCAGATGGGCTGTAACCAGTGTCTCTAGCAAGTTACTGTACAGCTAGTACAGTATTTGCTCTGAGATGAGAAAGGAATGACAATAAAGGAGATTAGTGGCTTAGGAAATAAGATTAAAGCAGCAGAATTGGAGTAAAAAGCTAAGAGGTGAAAAATTGTTAAAACTTAATGCAACAGTTAGAGAACATCTCAGTATGTAATTAGCTGTCATCATTGATGTTAACTATTGCCTCTGGTACAGGAAAAACAAACCAGCTGACCCTTGTGTGCAGGGTGGGAATTATGCTCTGTCCTTGTGTTAGTTCATTGTACCAGAAGCTGATCAGACTTGCAATAAGAAGCATGGCTCATATGAAACTTAAAGAATCCCAAAGTTATAAAGAAATAAACCCCTCTATCCTTATCTTTTAATCATGTAGATCATCAAAACTTGTCTTTCCTGTATTCCATTTGTTAACTTCTGCAATATATGATGGAAGGAAGCAGATAAATAGTGGTTTGTAAATTTATGGTTTAGCTAGAGGGAAACTTCTTTAAAATCTGAAGTATGTCTTATAATTGTATCCAAGATGGTAACTTGCCATTTTCTACAAAGTAGAAAAGCTTAGAATCTATTTTGGCTGCTTTTTCCTTTTTTTTATGATTTCTTAAAATAAGAAACCTGTGATTTCCATACAATCTCACTAACCCTTTAGCATTTGTAATTTGCAGGGTTTGGATGGTATCTAAACATTTGGGGACATAATAATGAAATCAGAATCAATAAACCGCTAAAGGAGTATTGTTTTGTAAAGGCTACTCGTGTGCTGAGGTGATGGGTTTGTTACTTGAACACAGTAAATTAGTTGAATATTCATAGTTGTGGTGTTTGGTACAATAGAATAATGTGGCTGTGATTGTCTTATGCTGCCTGGAAAGGATCTCAAAACATTATAAACATTTTTAGGATTTTTTAGGGGGAAGTGTGGGGTGTGTGGTAGTGCTGTTGAAATTAGAATCTACTACACATGATCCAATAGGTATGTTCATAATTGGGGAAGAAGATGAGTAATGACTCTACTGATCAGTTATGTTTGTGCTAAGTATGACTGTTTGTGACTGACCAATGGTGTTAGCAAAGTGGATGAAGATAGGATGTAAATAAGGCTTACAGGAAATGCTGAAGAGTTTGAATTCGGCCAGGTTGTTCCCCTTGTTGCCTTTTTTGCTGTTCTCAAGATCTATTTGTTCATTAAAATTATCAAAACAATTATCTTGGAAAGAGATGGACCAGCAAGCAGAGTGTTATTGTAGGGCATATATATGCACATGGGAAATAAAACCTGTAGTTATTTCTGTATTGAGGGCAATTTTCTTGAGATTTCTTTGGATTTGCAGCGTAAGAGCAAAAAGGTAAAATTGTCTTAGACTTGCATGGGCAAATAGAATCTGAGTAGAAGACAGACAGTCCCTTAAAAATAATTTGGTTGTAGAAGAATGAGCAGTTCAAGTGATCATAACTGCAGTTGTGATTGGGAGAAAACAGTAACATGAATGAGGTTTTTTTTTATCCTTTCCAGGGACAATGCAATGTGCTATGCATGGTGCAATAGGTATATTGGTAATGGAGGAGGAAGATAAGGAGATAAATTTTAGGATCATATGATGTTTTTCAGTTTCTTCAGGTTATTAAAATGATGTAATGTGTCAAATCCAATATGTACCTAGTCTAGTACTTTATTGTGACTGGAGGATACTGTGATAATGTCAGGATGAAATGGAGCCATTCTCCCAGTCCTTCTCAATGGCAGATTCTGAGTAGAAGCTGACTGTATCTGTGGTATTGGCAGGTCAATGAGCACAGGACACCAGAGCCCATCCCTGGTCAGGACGTTGGCAGGTGCTGCTACCTGGCATGTTTCAACAGGCCCTGGACTGCTTGCAAATGTTTTACTTTTTTAGTTCTGTATAATTTCCTTTTATTCAACTTCCTCATCTTCTTTTTTTTTAAAGTCCCTATTTCTAAGGGAAAAAGTTGTGGTGAATTTTTTTTTAGCGTTTTCCTGTCTGGCAAGAGTAACAGATGTAAGTGTGCAGTAACTATAAGTGGTTCTTCAGGATGTGTCTTTAGCCAGGTCCTGTGCTTGTTCAAATTCGCTTCAAGATGTTTTTCTAGCTAGGGGATTGAGTGAAAGATTCTCTGGCAAATTGATCCAATATCTTCAAAAAGAAAGAAGTCTGTACTTCATACCCCTCTGAAAGACTTATTTTCTTATTTTTCAACTTCGTAGCCTTCCCAGTCTCCTCCCTAAGAACCAAGGTTTCTTGTGTGTGCTACTACTACAGTGATCATTTCCTTGATTGTATAGGTTTCATGCAATCCTGGGTGCATTAAAATATAATATAAAAACTTGGCTTGCTTTTTTTCACCTTACTTGTTTGTCTGTCTTCTTTTATAATGCATGATGCTACTTCCCCTCTGGCATGCCCTTGACCATCAGCCCAACATAATTTGTAGGGGTGTCATTAGTTTACAAGTATGTGGTCCTGCAGTCAAGTTTAAGATTCCTTTTATATCAGTATTCTCCTTTTAGACTCAAATTTAGATACCCTTAAAGAGGTCAGGCACCTGGACTAGATGATAATTTTAGGTCTCTTCCAACTGAAATATTCTTTTTAAAACTTATAGTCTGCCTTAATAACTAGATGTAGTGCAGGTGAATAGAAAGACTTACCCATTTCTTCTGACAGCAGGCACTTAATGTGCCTGAACTTTGACTTCAGCTCTGCCCTTTATTTAGGGTGTGGTGTTTCATGCCTATCACAGAGAATTTCATGCTGTGCTGTAATAATTTACATTATTACTTCCAAGTCCAAGCCTTTTTAAGCCTGATTTATATTTTAGTAGAGATAGAACCCATTCTTGTATCTCTTTTTTTTGTTTCCCAAAAGTGTTGCTTAGTGTTTTGGGGTATTTCAGACAGTAGGAAACAGAAAGCAGCTGTTTTAACACCCATGTTCAGCATCCTATCGAAAAATGTGTTCTTTTAATCAGTAATGTTTCACAAAGGAGTTCTTAAACATGAGCTTCTTAACCCTAAAGGCCAAGCTTTGTGCCTAGGGCTATATTTGTTCTGTGTCTCTTACCCACAAATGCTGCTGTTACTGGCTGCTTCTGTTGTGGCCCAGGGATGCTTTATAAGAATTTCCTCCTGTACTGTTGGCCTGATAACCAAGGACTGCCAGCTGCCCTATTTCCGTTGGGATCCAAGGTTTTCCTCTGCCCAAGAGGACACTGACATCTAGTGGATGGGTTCCACTGACACAGGGCAAGAGAGCTGCTGAGTGGCGATCTTTCTTCTAAACTTTTATCTAATTTTTCTTTCATTTGATCCTTGAGGTTGTTAGGAAAAAGGAAAAACAGATAAGGCCCAGTCAATTTTTATGTAACTTCTGGAGTTTAAGGAGTAAAGTTTGTGCAATCAAAGTAGTTGTGTTTTGATATTGTTGGGTTTTGGGGACTTTTTTGTTCCTTCAAAAAACACTCCACCTGCATATGAGCCTCAGTTGTTTGTAGTAAAATGATTCAAGTTATGACCGTTTGTCCTCCCAGCCTGTAAAGAATGTAAGTTACCTGTGGAGGACAGCAAGAGGCAGGTCACAGAATCACAGAGTGGTTTGGATTGGAAGGGACCTTAAAGATCGTCTAATTCCAATGGCCTGGCCATGGGCAGGGACATCTTGCTCAAACCTCCCCCCCCGCCACGGCCTGGCATTGAACACTTCCAAGGATGGGGCACCCATAGCCTTTATGGGCAACCTGTTCCAGTGTCTCACCACCATCACAGTAAAGCATTTCTTGCGAGTATGTAAGCCAAACCTGTCCTCTTTCAGTTTGGAGCCACTCCCCATGTCGTGTGGCTACGTGTCCTTGGAAAAAGTCCCTCTCCATCTCTCTTGTTGACTGCTCTAAGGTCTCCTTGGAGCTTTCTCTTCTCCAGGCTTTTCAGCCACCATTCTCAGCAGATGTTCCAGCCTCTCACCTCCGAGACAGACGGTGCCTCTAAGTTGCCTTCAGTTCTGTGCCTGTTGGTTCTGTGAAACTTTAAGCCTAATAATTGCCTCATAGCTGTCTTGCAGCTTGTCCTGGACATCTGTTAGTTTAACTGGGAACCAAGTAGCAGGAGAAGTTTTAACAAAACCACAGGTTTTCCAGGAATGTTCCCAAGCAGAGAACAGTGCTTAGAAATCAAACTTTCTGAAAATATTCATCAAAATGTTAATATTTCTTTTAAGACAAAAATAGACATTTTGTTTCCAAAGTAATAAAATCCACGTTTCTTCATCATAGAAAATAAACACTGCCTAAAGCCTGACAGCAGGAGGTGGCATGCTTAAGTATTGCTGCAGATTTTTTTTTGATCTCTCAAGTGTTTAAACTATTCTGCACTCGTGCTCATTAAACAATAATGTACTGGGTTTGGATTTGTTGACCATCTGGTAACTTTGTAAATGTGGTTAGAATGAGACAGTTTCAAGGAACTTAAATTAGGACTTAAAATCAAAAAAAAGCTTTTCAGGCCCCTTTAAAAATACAAGAGTCATATTAAGTATAGACTGACATTGCTTAGGATGAGGGTGTTAGACTTAAATGTTATGGGATTGTTTTTAAAAGGGAAATATTGCTTCCTTGTCCAGAGTAAACACTGATTTTCTGTTTTTCCCTGAAAGATGCTAATATTTGCTAGCATTCTTTGGTTACTTTGAAAGTATCCCCAAATAAAACCAGACTATTGCAACCAAAACCATTGCAATAAAAAAGAATTTGTGTTTTATATGAAGTACCAGAAAACAAATGTAAAAGCTACTAACACTTTTTGTGTGCTCTTAGGCAATGCAAGCAACAGTAGAACATGAATGTTTCTGTCCTAAGTAAAATTTCATTAATTTCAAGTTGAATTAGTTAAACTAATTTCAGATCACAAAGAAAATTAAAAACATAATCCATCAAAACAGAAAAATCACAGCTCTAACTAACCTGTTATGTTAATTAAGAAGAGAAACTTTTTTTCTTCTCTGTCCTATTGTCTGTTGAGAATTTATATTGTCTCATCTGTAGCTTCCCAACATGATGGACTTACTACTGAATACAGGTTGTCAGGAACTATTCTGAGTCTTTTTTTTCCTTGGTGGCTTCTATAACACTTGAGTTGCCACTTAGTTATTTGTGATACGCATTTGTGTCTCCATCATTACAACTTCTAGTGTACAACTTTTTTTGGCATTTTTGAGGTTTATTCTTTCTTCTTGTACCCTGAAAGTTGGTTATTTTGATTAATGTTATATTCCCATCTTCATCTCTTACTGTCTTCTGGTTTGTCAGCAAATGTTTGTTAGTGTGCACTGCTTTGCTGGAGAGGGCATGAAGGAAGATGCCTGCTTGGTCTGGGAAGTTTTGTTAAGAGACTCTGTTTGTGAAGTCGCTTCAATCAAGTCAGATGATTTTTTTTTTTTTTTTAATTTTTCCTTGTAAAAACAAACTAAAGTGACTAGTCTCGACTGAATTTCTGTAAAAATTCACATACTCTTCTTTTGGATTGGCACCATATCAAATACTTATTTGAAGCTCAGATTGGAACAGTTTCCTTTTCCAAGAAAGGAAGTGGAGTCACATATTCCACATAGATGAGAATTATAGATAAAGATCTTGAGGTGGAATCTGAAGGTGTTCCCGGGCGTTTCTGAAATACCTGGAAGTAAATCTGTCATCCAGAACCTGGAGGTGTTGAATAAAGTTGTTTGTGTATCAGATAAAACCCCTGTGCTATTGTTTACCAAACAAAATATCAACTTGTACTTTCTGGATTGTAAATATTAATCTTTTTAAAGCCATGGCAGCTGAGGTTTAATTTAAATTTATCAGTAGGTTGATTGACAAAACCCTTGTCTGAACCAGATTCATTCTACCAGTTGACTGGAGGACCTTTCTGTTTGTTGAAATTTGGCACTGTAGAAGGACTGAATTTTGCACATTAGGTGTTTAACAAATTTAAATTGTGGAGTACTTAAAAACCTTTAGGTGATTGAGCATATACTTCATATGAGATGAGTTTTTCTTTGCGCTTCAAAATATAAAAATTGCAGAAATAATTTCATTATAAATGTAAAAAAGGCATCCTACAACTATTTGGAAAATAATTTAAAAATTGAACTACATTTTTGATGAACAGAGTGAAATTTATATAAAGGCATTATTGTAGAAGTAAAAGGAGTATAGTGGTATGGATTTTCAACACTGGTTTTAAGAGGATGTATGCTGAACGTCTTTTACTTGGCCCTTTAGGTACAAGCTTTTGTGCGTTTTCAGAATTAAAAAATTCCTCAAAAATGTTCATGATTTTAAAAAGGTTAAACTTCAAACTGTTTGATTAAAACAGTATTTTAATTTACTTTCTGGTAACTTCACTGTAGTACTCTTGTCCTTGTGTCTTGTCAAGATACAGGCCTGCCAAAGAGACAACTGTTTCTTTTGTATCCAGTTTTGGGTTGGCATGGCCTGAGAATACCTGGGATTAAGGTTACCATGGAATTCAAAGTGTTAATGTTAAACAATAAATGGTTATGTTGGAGAAGCATCACAGCCTTTTCCTTTTCTTGAAGTGCTTATTGAACAAAAATATGAGGAAAGTAAGAAACATTCTCCTTGAGTGGTAATACTGTATTAATACTATAATGTGTACTCTTAGTGGTAATAGTGTGTAGATGCCTGTGTTACTTTTGTAGGAGACAATTGCATGCAATATAGCATGTATGGAGAAGATTTAATTTTAATTAAATTTAATTTACTTTAATTCAGCAGAAAACAAATTAAATTGTGGAGTTCATGTTGTTCAAGCATTTGAACATTTAGCAGTGCTACTTGAATGTTCAGCCATTAAAGCAAGAACTTTATTGGAGAGAAATAATCTAAAGTCACGCATGGAAATAACTGGTTGTCTGAATTTATTGTTCCTGTACTAGAATTACTGCTTTGGTTTAATTTCAGTAGTTGCTTTATAGCTCTTTCTGCCAGAATTGTGAGAATTTTGTTGGCCATTGGATTCCCTGTCCTATTTCTTTTTGAAACCAGAATTATGCTTGGAAGGTGTGTGCTTCTGAATTGTTGGGGACAGATTTGTTAGGCAAAAATTGACAGATACTGCAAATATAAATTACTATAACACAAAATTCCTTTGTCTCTCCATAAATATTGTGCTGGTTATTAGCTAGGGCTATTACAGTTGAAATCTTAGTACAAGTTTGTGGCTTTAATGAGGCTACTTCTTTCTAGCTCTTAAAATGCTATTGAACTCTATCATAAATGGCCTCTTTATAACTAGCACATTCCTTGGCTTCCAAACACAGCCTCAAAGAAAGGGTGAAAATAGTTGTGTGTTTTCTCCAGATAGTAGAAATGTATTTTCTATTTGCTGTCTTACCTTTTTTTTAACAATCCCTTATATATTCCCTGTGTATGTGTTGCTGCATGGAAGCACTGATTGAGCACTTACCAAAAGTTTTCTTATTTTTATTTATTAGATAGTGGGGATTTTACTTGCCAATCATGAGCTAGCATAACTATATTAGCAGTATCGTAGCTTCACCTGCTGATTGGTGGGGGTTCTAAACTGCTGAAAGTCTCTAAAAATAGTGTTTTTATACAAGATTCAAGATTGCTTCAAAAAAAAAAAAAAAGACTTTTTGGGAAAGACAAAATTGGCATATTTTTATTGGAATTGTATATTTAACACTAAACTCATGCCACTGAATAGTGATTCAGCTGTATGCCAAAGGAAGTCACTGAAAGGAACAGTACCTTTGAGCTCTAGAGACGTTTCAGTAAGGTAATTTGGACTCAAAACCAGATCAGAATTGCAGTGTTTCTTGACTGCACAAACAACTCTGCTTGTGACCCAGAATAGTTGCTAGGCTCCAGCTTTTCAGCTTAAAGTCACACAGGGCAGGATCTGTTTCAGATAAATTGGCGAGACATGGCTGTTAAAATCCTTTTGGGAAGGCAGGACATAACAGCTATGGCAGATCTTTTTTTGACTGAGGGGTGGGTATGTGTGTGCAGATTTATTAAAAGTCTTAAATAAGGTTTTACTAAAGCTCTAAGACTATTCTCCTGTGCTTTCATTTATGGCAGCTTTGGTAGTGGGGGACTAGCAGGTAGGAAATTCTAGTTTACTTCTGTTGGAGTGAAAGCTCAGTGTTTCCTGTTTCAGTTGTGGTAGATTTTTTTTTTTTCCACCTTGTATGAATTGCTTGGAAAACAAACACTGACCTCAAGGAAATGTGTTCCAAGGCGTGGGAAAAGAGGAAGGGTTTTGCATCTTGTGAAGGAAGAGGGAGGAGGATTTGGGTTGGTTTCCCCCCCTTTTCTTTCGCGCTGAGCAGAAACAAAAGCAAGATACATTCTCCATGGATCTTAATGCTTCATGCCACATACTGTGAACTCGCAGGCAGGGGAATGGTAAAAACTGGTGGGGAGTAATAGGTGGTGATTGATAGGGAGAATTTATATGATTAAAATCCTCAATATTCTTCAAGGACAGAGGCTAGTACTTATTTAGATTCTCATGCTGTTTATTGATATGAATTGTACCTCATGTGTATTTGCTATGCAGGTTTTCCTGTGAATGCTTGTCACGGGGTGCTTTTGAGCGTTAGGATGTTATGTTGGTTGAGACACAAGCACTGAAGCTGAAGAGCCCCAAAGCTGTCACAAACAGTGGCTGGTCCAGCCACTCCTGTGGCCATGAAAAAGTATGGCTTGTGTTCCTTTTAGCTACCTGATTGATCTGGAATAAAATCTCTTGCCTTTGGGGTGTTCTTTGTGGAAAAAGTCTCAATTTGCCCTTAGATAATTTGTTCTAGGTTTCCAAGGGCTGGTCCTGGGGACATTGTTACTTTTGTATCTATTCCTGTTACATCAGAGCTGTTGGGTTTTGGAGCAAATCTGGTGTGTATGTAAAGGATACAAGGACAAGTATCTACTTCATCTCTATTTCGGGTGAGGGACATGGTCTGTAGAAGTCTTCACTTAAGTGTTGCATTGACAGTGTCAGTGTCACATCCAGGATGTCCAAATTTGATTGACTTCAGAGGCAGTCTGAGATAGACTGTCTAGACAGAGTGGACTGAAGTGTGGTAACTGCTTCTGAATAAGACAGAGTGGCTCTTGAAGAGAGGTTTACCTAAACCTATAGCCATTTTTTGTTTTAAATCAAGATTAAATGTGATGCTTTTAATATACTTGTGCTGTCAGCATGCATAAAACCTAATACTGAAGGAATAAGAGGAAAATAATGAATCCAGTAACTTGGAAATCATGATTTTAACAAGGGGTTCCCTGGTTTATGAGTTTTATTTCTTTGTTTCTCCAAGTGCTTTGCTTCCATATGATGTTTGGGTTTATATTGTGAATACAGAAAATCATCTTGTTGCAAAAAAATGTGAGGCTTATTTCTGTTTTGAGTTATCAGCAGTTGTTCTGGAATTGCTCTAACACTGCTGAGAAGCCTGTTATTTGTAGGGTGTGCTGATGTTAACCTTTTCTGGTTTTGCACCAAGGTACTTCCTAGACTTGAGTCCAAAGCCGTCAACTTTCTAATTGTGTTCTTTCATACCAATTGAAATTTTCACGTTCTTCACTCTATAGTGACTACAGACTCTATATAGTCTATAAAGAACTGTTACTGCTTCATTGTCCAGCATGTTGTTACTTCTTGTGATGTGTCTGCAGTAGTCACTGCAATAATGTGAGTGTGCTGAGGAAACAATATAGTTCAGAGATGGGAAGTTATAATCCCAATTCTTAACAACTATGCTGCAGAACTTTCTAAAATATCTCAGAACATACATTAGTAACCTACTAGCTAAAACCAGATTATGCTTTAGTAATTTAATGTTCTGCTTTGCTGGATGTTTTCCTTGCTTGTTGCCAAACCACAGATCCACTTAGTCTTCTCCAACCTTGTAAAACTGGCAGTAGGTATGTGGCTTAACTATTATGTTGAACATAAATTAGCTGCAACTGTAATTGATAGTACTGCTCATTTAGACTAGGATTGACATGCAGATAGTACAGAAATAGTTTTAGAAATGAGGGAGATGAAAGGAGACTTTTGAAGCAGTCAGCTCACGTTTTGATAGTGTCTGTGTAAAGCTATGTTTAGTTATAAGCAGTGTGTGAGATGTGTCTGTTTCTTATGTTTTTCTTAGGGAAAATATAGGTTTGGAAAGATGGGAAATGTTGGTCTTACTCTGACAATACCTAATTCTGGAGAGTAAGCTGCTGATTTGAGATTTTTACCTGTTTCTGGTTTTAATGTGATTCTGAAGAAAGTAGGATGCATTCCTTAACAGGCTGCTTGCAGTATTATAATTTTGCCTTCTCTGCATGAGGATGTGCCAGCATTGTCTTCATTGCCTGATACTTCTTTATGGAATAGAAATCTTCAATTAATGCAGTAACATTAATTCACCTCTTTACTGAGAAAATATCAGAGATAATGTAAAATCATAAAATGTCCTGAGCTGGAAGGGACCTACAAAGATCATTGAAGTTAAACTCCTGTGTAGAACACACTATACAGTCTAATACTGAAATGATGCTGTTTTCAGTTGTCTGGGTAATTTTGGAGGGATTTTTCTTTTACATGGTTCCCACAAGCTTCCTGGAATGCAGTGGGGTTTTTTGGACTCATCATTGTCCTGCTATGAAATGCTGAAGACAGAGCTCCCAAGGGAGTGTAGTTATCAGGCTTGTCTATTAATCACTTCAGCAGAGATTCCCTTGGAGCACCTAGAGTTCGAGGGTTAGTCAGTGTTGCCAGAAGAGAATGCCAAGGCAATGAAAATTCATCCTTCTATCAGTTCAGCGTGCAATCTCCTTTCAGGGCTTTGGTTCTGAGAGATAGGTCCAGTGCAGGCTGCTAGCCTGTTATTTTGTAGCCAAAACCATCTGTGAATGTTGAGATACAGTGAAGTTTTACAGATCCAGATCATTCTTTCATTGTTTATGTTTCACTAGTGTTTGGGAAGGCTTTTTCCCTCCTTCATGAGGGCTAGGAATTCTTGGAAACAATTTGAAAGGAATCAATGGGGAAATATTGACGAGTCACAAGTGTATACAGTTTTTGTCTTAGAAGTATATGTAAGTGCTGTTCACTGTGTTTGTTTATTCCTTGCTATTGCAACCTGGAGCTGCACAGGCACTCTTGAATAGTCCATTCTCCACCTGAGTTTACTACCATCAGCTAGTCTTGGTGTTTCCCAGAGACCTCACTGGTGAGAAAGTGGTATAGGAAAACTCCAGTTGGATTTGCAAGGCCTTGAATTTAAGATACTTCTGGAACCAAAGCAGTTTTAGGAGGTCAGAGGCCCATTTGAGCACTGATACCAAAGTCTGCATTGAACTGTCTGTTGCCAAAGGTGTCTCTGGCATTTCTTCATTCATAGGTACAGAATCTGAAACCTGTGTAATCTGACTATAGATAACCAGAAGATAGTAATTTTGACATTTTTGTAGTAATTTGGTTCACATTGCTCCATAGAGGTACATTTTTCTCACAGTATAAGTACTAGGGAATGTATTCTGCCCTAGTAATATTTGTTTAAATTATTTGAATGAGACCAGAGTTGCACATAATTCTTGTATTTTTCTTCCCTTCCTGTCAGTAAGAAACTGCAATTTCCACCTAAAAATAAAAATAGCTTATTTAATAGTCTTATTTAATGAAATGACTGCATTAATGCAACATTTTTATAGTGTTTCCTAGCGTCTTCTTTTATGCTCTGATTTTTAAAATAACTTTTATGGAAGCTTTTCTTTAATTGTTTGTTTCTTTGAGTATTTCTTAACGCACTTAGGAAAATTTTGCAAGACAAAATATGTTCTTATATGATTGACACAATGTTGGGAGACCACTGCCAGAGCTGGCCGTGTAGAGCTTCCTGAGCCTGGTTCTGTGGCCTGTTGTCTCATGGCAAGTGGGTGTCATGGAATACTGTAGCAGCTGGCATCTGACACTCTGGTATGTCCTGCTCCTCAAGAATGGTCAGAAAGGAGAGTCAAGAGAACATCTCTGTTGTATTATCTCTTGTTTTGCCAATTAGAAATGTCAGACAAGGCTTAGGAGGCAGTTTGAGGACTTGAGATAACAGAAACTGTGTTGAAATATTTGTCATATTCTCCTTGAAAAGAAGCCTGGAAAGGAGTCAAAGGAACTTTTGTTTCTTAAATAAAGTTTATGCTTTTGAAGTGAGTTCTTTAAATTTTGATAAGCTATATAAATGCTTTCTTTAATCCACAAACAGCACATCTATAGTATTAGGCATTGTGTTCTTACAGGCTTTCTAAAGTGTTAAATAAATAAATAAATATCTCACAATGAAAGCCAAAGATCTGTATTTCCTGAAATAATTGAATAAAGTCCTTTTTAATATGGTAGGATTACACAGGTTGGGTTTGAAAAGCTGGTTTGTCTTTTTGTAAAAACTCTGAAGTAGATTTGTAGTACAGATTGTAAAACCACTGTGGAAATTGGAAGTATGTTTCTGAAACTTAAATTGTTTCAAAGACTCATCTCCCCACTGGCACATGTGGTGTTTTTCACCACCTCACAAACCACTTCTGTCACATAATGAATAAGCAGAATTAAAATTGAGCTTTTCTAATGAGTGGAACTAAAGGCCTTGTGAATGTTGTTCTTAAAGTGTATATTTCTGGCTCATCACACTTACCCTGACCGTTTTGTTCTTAAAAGAACATACCAGTGAAGATTTTTGTGGTGCTGGAACAACATAGGCGAGTGTCACAGGAGCACCCAGTGTTATCTGCAGAGGCACCAGGCTGGATCTCTCAGTCCCTCCTGTTGGTGTCCCAGTGTCTTCAGGGAAGCTTTCTGACACTTTACTCACTTAACCCAAATGAGTGCTGCTTTGTGCTGTAGACAGTTGTTTATTAAGAATTAGCATGAGATGGGGCTGAGATGGATCTTGCTGGCTATCTTGTCAGCTTAGTGTATTAAGAGAAGAATTCCTTTCTCTTCTGCCATGTCATTGCCCTCGTTCTGCTGTTGGTTTCATTCTCCTGCTCCCGGTCACTCTGGGCTGTAACCTAGGCAGCGCTGGATCCCTGCATCCCACAGCAGGCTGGGAGCACACTGCAATGCCTTCTGCAGGAGTTTTCTGTTGCGTGTGGGGCGGAATCCTCTGCTGAGTCTGGCACTTTTCCATTCATGTGGTAGTCTGTTCAAAGCTCTGATTTTAAAGTTCTTCCCTTACTCTTTAGTCAATTCTTCCTCTTCCGAAGCATGTAATAGATATTATTCTATGTAGCTGATACTATAAATTGTAAAGAATGCTCCTTACTCATTTTGATTGCTCTCAGGACTGTACTTAGGTATCTTCTATTACCAGTGTCACAGAACAGCTGGCAAACACACATTAAAAGCATGGATCCTGAAGTATTTTAGAAACAGATGTGTGCTAAAATCAACCTGTATTTCATTTCCAGGCTTTGCCTTGGAAATGCACTAAGCTAATTGTACTTTTTGGTCTGTTTAGCAGATTGTAGAGCAGGGGAGATAGAATCACACAGGGAAGAAGGCTGTGATGGATTCTCCTAACATTGCTATCCAGAAAATGAAAGTTGGTGCTAGTCACTTGAGCCTTTTTGGCTTACAATTAATACAAATTGTATTGGTGAAGGTGTTTTTTCTTGCATGCCTTTAAAATGGGCTAAAGCAAAAAGGGTCATCTTTCTAGGGTGCTTTTTCATACCTGACTCCCTTGAGTGTGCTCTTTCTCATGTAAAATAACTTTTGCTTCTAGTCAAGGTTTGTAGAGGTAGTTTTTCTCTAAACTTCTTTTAAGCAGAGTCATTACATTTGTCCCATAAAAATGAGTAAGATAGAGGAAAAAAGCCTTTAAAACTCAACCATGTTGGAACAATACACAAAATCATATTTTTTGTATTATATTGGAAAATATGAAATGACACTTGGAAAGTGTCATTGTTGGTCTTTGCGTTTTTTCCCCCCTTAATTGGAGGTTTATAGCCTATTTCAAACTGTTTCTCAGCCTTGCAGTTCATTGCTGATTTAGCCAAATTATGTGCATTCATTTGGCTTTTTCTAGACTCCTGGTTGTGTTCAGTCTTAGCACAAGTGATACTTTTTGGCTTAGGAAAGGTCAGTGTTACATAGGACAATGTCTCCTATGTGCAGTGGTATTCTGTGTGCTGAGTGACTAACCAGGTTTCTCTGTCTACTCTGTCTACAGGTTATGCTGTGAATTTATTTTTAGCGTTGCAAAGATGAGTGTAGTCTGCATGGGGGCTTCCAGGAACTGTTTGTGTCTTTTTAAGAATTGAATCTTCCCGTTCCTCGCTATAGCAATACTTTCAGATTAAATATTTATAGTTTCATCACTGTGTGGTCGGAGTCTTACTATCACACCTCCAGATATTTACTATTTTTCTTCGTTGACTAATATTGCAAGTTTCTCAAAAAAAAATCATTTTAAGAAAAAAAATTGCAGGCTAGTTCTGTTGCTCTTTTTTTAGTGTTCAGTGGTTTAATCTGTAATGAAGTCCTTGCAGAAGAGAAAAAAATTGAAAACTGGTACTACTTGTTTTGCTTTGCTTTTTTTTTTACTTGCCGTTTGGTTTTGCTCTGCAAATATCACTTTTCTGGTTAATTAGATGTGTATTATTCAATTAAATTAATGACATATTTTATCTACATTTGCATAGGTAACTTGATTTTTTTTACTATATCCATATAAATTTCATGAAAATGTTTTTCGCTATGTAAGAGAAATGCTAAGTTTTATGTGATTTTCTTCTTGGGGTTGAGGGTGAGGCTAGGACAAATTTGAACTTAATATGCATATTTAGTCACTTCATTTGCATAGGAAGTAAGGAAGAATTATTGGAGGGCTCGAGTTGCCAAAACATTTTTTTAATTGAAGTGTGCAGTGAGTGTCCCAAGTGTTTTCTTTTTGAATTCTTGTAAAGCTACTAAAACTGGCTTTCCAAACAAATCATCTTTTTTATGATACCCTTTTGCCTCTTGTTGCATAGCCAGTGACAAACAAGATTTACATTTTTGACTGGCCTCTCCCATTGTCCCCCTTCCCCAAAAGAACACAAATCGTGAATGTTTTGAGTCTTCAAGTGTATAATGATGCATTGAATATAGAGGGAGGGAAACATAAAGAATGTCTATCCTTCTGTGTGTGCAGAACACCCCTCACTGGAGATGCTAAACTTGCTTGAAGCTACTTTCAGTCTTCCTCTTGATAATCTTATGCACCACCTCCATGTCAGTGTTGATAGAATGGCTGGATTTGCAACCACCAGAGTTAAATTTCTGAGTTCTTTGGTGTTCCTTTTTAAATCTGGATGTTTCCACAGTCTAAAATAACAAGTGCTGCTGACTCCTCTTGTGTTTATATTTTTTTCAATGACAGCTTTTCCTCCTCAGTTTAAGGTTGCAAATGCCTAACTTATTTGGGATGATAAAAGCTGTATTGCTCTTTTTATTTCCTAGGTTACTGGAAGTCAGGGGCTGGTTTTTATTATTAGAGGTTTTGACTCGCTCACATTTCTGGGATTTGAAATAATGGAGGAGGAAAATTTGACTTACTGTTGTGAATACAGCAGATCGTATGTCACTCATCTTAATTGTGAAAAGCTTGTGCCTGAGAGACAGGACCTTCTTTCTTTGAGGGTGAAACTCAGCAGGAGTTGGGCGTTAGGAGTTGGCACCAATTACATGTACGATTTTGGTTTCTGTTCAGTTGTCAGTGCTGGAAGCCTTGTGCCTCAGAGCCAATTACCAGCTGTTCCTGAGCCAGCCCATGCTGTGCTCTTCTTCCAGGTGTCCTGAGATGTTTCTGTTTCTCACAGGTGTTCTTAATGCCGTTGTTACTCCGCAATGGGACAATGCATTGTCTAAGGGAAATATGGCCATAGCCTGTGCTGGTGCTGTAGTGTCTTTTCCAAAGTTCCAGGTCTCATGATGCATAGAGCTGGCATCAACTTGAGCATGTACTGTGCTAAAAGTACTGAATCATTACAGTAAACTTCGTCATAGTGAATATCATAAAAGAGAAAATTACAAAGAGAAGAAATAAATAAAAGATTTTTTTTTCCTAGTGATCATCTTCATCAATGAAACTAATACCTTGTGATGTTTATCTTGACACTTGAAAATATAACATAAATCTTTTATTTCAGAGGTTAAGAAGATTATCAACAAAATACAGAACAGAGAAGATTTACCCAACAGCCACTGGAGAAAAAGAAGAAAATGTTAAAAAGAATAGATACAAGGATATATTGCCATGTAAGTCTGATTTACATGTTAATAGAAGACAAAGGAAAGGACTTGTTATTCTCCATGTGTTTTGAATTTTACTTTTTAGTTATTACTGAAAGACAAAATTGGAGACAATTTGCTGAAAGATGACATTCTTAAAATTTTTATTTTTAACTTGGAAGGCAAAGTGACTGAATACGCTTATATTTTATCAGGAGAGGTATCACCCGAAGATAAATATGTTCTGGTTCTGAAGCTGTATCAAACCAACACTTTCATTTTGGCTCAGAATAGTTGAGAAATTTACTAAATGCTTAAATGTATGTTTTCCTTAGGAGCATGTTATTCCTGGTAGAAGACAAATGATGTTAGCATAAACTCTAGATGAAATTTTAAGGAGGCTTAAGGAACCTGATTTGAAGTAAAATAGATATTTTTTTGCCTGTTTGTATCTTGAAAATGGTGTTGGAGAACTTTCAGTGCTGGATTAGCTTTGGCTTCTATTTTGCTGGAGTCCAAATGCTATTCTTTTTAATGTGTGGACACAGAAAGCGAGAGTCAGAGCACAATTTAAATTTTAAACCCACCAACGTGGATATAAGAGATCAGTGATCTGAAATTACAAGACTGTCTGTTACACGCTCACTTTGTGTAGCTCCTGAGGCCACTTATTTCAGAAGCTCTCACTGTGCTTCTTGATCTGAAGAGCTGACAGTGAGATTAAAGAGTAGTCTTCTGACAAATACCACTTCCCTTATCTCCCAGAAGGTCAGCAACAGGTACATTTTACTCTGCTTATTAATTGGGAGGAGTTGTTTGATACATGGAGTGAAAAAGAGAGAGGAAGTTGTCATTTTCATCTTATTAACAGTGTCCTTGCATTTTGGTAGATATGGACAATATAACGAATATATTGGTAGCACCCAGGCAGAGTTGGTGAGACAGTAGCAGTGCAGCAGTGAATGGCTGCAGCTACAGCAGCAGATGTGCATTTCTGTCATCTGCGTGGAAATAAAACCTGAGTCACTGGGATCTGGAAGGGAACGAAGCTCACAGTGGGGAAATGAATGAACTTCAAAGATGCCATTGAGGAAAATTGAAGGTATATTTTCAGTTCAAGTGAATGTCTCAAACATCCAAAGGCTCCAGCAATGAAGTGATGGGAGACCAGCTTGAAATGAGAAGAAGCAGGAGAAAGGCAATGATACTTTGCCTATCTCTTGTAAATCCAGGAAAGAATGTACATTTGTAACTTAATCAGAGCTGTGTTTATCAGAAATTGTTACTGCTACCACAGAGATCAGTACCTCAGCACTAACTCAACACTGGCTTCAGGGTAAAAGGTGCATGTTCCCACTGCAGTTTACTAAGCCATCCGAAATGGTAGTTAAATGCAACATGGTGTTCACTGGTCACTGAAGAACCAATCAGTTATGGTGAACTGAGCCTTTCAGTTATATAACAATATCCAAGCACTTAATCTTCAGAAGCTGAGATCTGCAGTGGATTTTTTGGGCTGAATTCTATTCCAGACCTTAAACTCTGTAACAGATGAGCTGTGGCACAGCTCACAGGATGGCAATGTTGACATTTGGAAACTGCTCTAGAATTTTGGATCTAGTGTGCTGAGAAGATAGGTTCCCTCATTAGCCTGCTACTTTAATTAGTCTGTTCTGCCACTTAAAAGCAGTTTTTAGTTTAAAGTCTATGACACCATTGCATGCTTAGAGAGTGTTCTTGCTTTTACAATGTGTGTATCAGAGTGTAACACAGTGCAATGTGTTTTCAGGGTTTTTCTAGGCCTTTATATGAGTGTGTTGTCTTTAGTTTTGTGATCCAGAAGTCTCGTAATCTGCACTTGTGCTTTATTAAGAAGCATTACGTGGTAACACAAATATTTTTTTGCATGTTGTGAGGACGGGCAGAAAAATGTCACCATTTTGCAAGCTTTTTGGAAGAACTTTCTGAATAGAAATAACTCTTAGCATTTACTTCTTGTGGGCATGGTTCCCTATTTTATTATCAGTGCTGTTTTGACAAAACAAAAAACCCGACTAATCATATTTTCTTTTTGGAAGTATATTCGTTCTTTGTAATTTTCTTGAATTTAGGTCTAATCAAAGGTTTAGCAGCTGTTCTGTGGTTGAGGAATTGACCCTGGGAGCAAAAAGTAACAAATTGCTTGAGCAGCTGCTGTTTCTACAGATAATTCTGTTGCCCCATTTAAAGATAATTTCTTTTCTGATATGGATTTTCAACTAAAAGAGCCTCTATTGTAGAATAGTTTGAACAATTTTTATATGATAACCAGTAAGTTTTGTTATCAGCAAGAGGTGGAAGGACTGGCAAACCTGCCAATCATCACCTACACCATTTTAGTAGCAATCAAGTTGTTGTTGTAATAAAGATGCATTTTTTTTTTAATGCCAAAAAGAATACCAAGATGTTTAGTTTATTCTGTCAACAAGTAATAAAGCTATTTTTGTATTGCTGAGGATTTTCGTCTCCAAAGATCTGCTGTTTTTATTAGAAGCTTTCTCTGAGACAGTCAGTAATGTTTGAGGCAGAAACTTGACACATCCCAAAGCCCCGAAATGCGGGAATCTGCTGCGTTCTAGTTCAGAAGTACTGCAGCAAAGAGCCTAGCCCAGTGTTTGGGGGATGGGAGGGGTCAGTCTGTGCCTGAGCCATAAACCCTGGTGCCTGTTCCTTGGCAGTATCTGGTGGAGCACTCCTTGGCAGAGGCTTTGAGAGCTGCTAGCTGCCTTGACTGTGCCCTGGTGTCCTTTCTATGCTCCCTGCTATCCCTAAGCGTGCCTTAATTCTGCTCACCATGATCTGTGGTAATGTTGTGTAACTGCAGTTTTGATGGCTTCTGATTAATTGCATTTTGCCTCTTTGTATTGAATTGCTCTTGGAATTCCAGGAGGTGGTACCCTGTGAACTTGAGCATCAGAAGCACATAGCAGTGGGAACTACTCTGCTTTTCTCTCTACCTGAGTTGGCTTTCCCATAAATCAAATGTGCTGACTTGCTTGTGTGACTTATCTTTGGGAAATGTTCTTTAATGTACTATAGATATTATATTTACTGTTATATACTGATTTACATGTATTGTAATTCTTTTTCAAAATAAGATTTTGGTTTTTTTTTTTTTCAGTTGATCACAGCCGAGTTAAACTGACCTTAAAAACTCCCCCACAAGATTCAGACTACATCAATGCAAACTTTATTAAGGTATGTGGTACAAGTTTAGCAGTTCTTCAGTTCTTTTTAAGCTTTTTTTTCATGCCAGGAGAGTTTTAATATTATAGTCTAACATAAGACTTTAAAGCTGTGAGGGAAGATATGCTTTCATTATGACTTGAATAAATTTGCAAACATGATGACATTTAGAACACAATCTTTAAAGCTTTAATTTTACTCATAAGTGAAAATACAATGTAAAATACTTAATTTTAAAATGGCAAGCAAGCAAATTGGAGCTTTATACCATAGGAAAATTCAGATGCAGTTGTTTTAACATGTGATGTTTTCAGGGACCATAAATGAGGTGTTTGACAAATTGTGTATGTTACTACACATTTTGCTCTGTTCATGGAAGAAGCCTGGCAATGGAATTATATCTAACATTTAAAGAGAAGCCGGAATTCCACTAAAAGCCTGTTACAGTTGTGTTTCAAAGTCTTTATATCTTAAGCTGTCTTTGTAGCTTTATTCTGATGCTGCTTCTACACAGTATTTGTTTTTCAGAAACAGGTGTTCCTGTAAATCTTCCTGCCTGAACATTTAGCTTGAAAAGCTGAATATTAATGTACTGAAAATTTATATAAAATAAATTTTAAAATTCTGTATTTTTGAAAGGTGTTACAGGGAGGGAGGAACTTTAAATTTGTTCAAGAGGATGCATTTTTGCAGAAATATTTTTAACTTTTCATCACTGAATGTTAGAGTAACAAAGAAAATGCCGACTTAAAGGGAATCTTCAGAATCTGAACATACAGAAACTTATTTCCTGTGACAGTTTCTGGCAGTGCTGTAGCTGTTGTAATCTTGGGCTCCCTTAAGATCACCAGCAAAATTCCCACTAATATAATTAGGACTCATGTTTTGTATTCACCCTTCCTGTTGTATATTAAAAAAAGGATATTCTAATTTTACACAATAATAACCCAAAACCTTTTTTTATTCAGTGCAGATAAATGTTCTTTATAAACATTAATGTTGCTTTCTGCAATCCCAGGGCGTGCATGGGCCAAAAGCATATGTTGCTACCCAGGGACCTCTAGCCAATACAGTTATAGACTTCTGGAGGATGATATGGGAATACAACGTTGCTGTAAGTACCTATAGAAAAATTCAGCATTGCTTTATTTCATGGCACTGTGATTGTGCATTTTTTGCCTGAGCTGGCTATTGTCAAAATATTGTCAGTGGTTTAGATTATTTGCTTCCTAGGTCTTGCTTTTTGTAGTTGAATAGCATTAATATTATTTATTATTTTTAATAATGTGAATTCAAAGTAATAATTTTATTGAATGAATGTTACGTCCTTCGTATTTATGAATAGATCCTTGCTTGGTTACATCTGTCCTGTAGGAGACCTTACAATTCTGACTTAATGTGGACTGGCCTAATCAAATACAGGAGCAGCATGTGAAACAAGAAAAAAACCCCAAACCACCTACCTTTCTTTTTGTGATAATTTGGGGTTATTTACTGGTTTATATATTCTACATCTACATCTGTTTAAACAGCTTTTTTCAGGAATTAACTCTTAAGTACTTGTGGAAATTGGATATGTTTGACAAATTATTTGGGAAATTTTTTGGAGGGGGAGGTTTGTTTGACACTTAAATCATGGTTACATTAACAAATATCTTACCCATTAGTGCATTTTTATTGTGCTACTCATACTTTCTGAAATAGCTGCACCTAAGAAATTTGATTGATGGTTGGGTTTTTGGGGGGGATATTGCTCATATTTTATGCATTCTATGTCACTTTAAGCAAATATAGCTATGTTTCTTCCAGTTGGCAAATGGTTCACTATTTTTATGAGTTTAGAATTTACAGTCGGACTGAATAAATTAGGTATTTGTACAAGATTACAGTGAATTTGAATTAAGTAGCCTTAAAGTGTTGTATTGATGATGTAGATTTTTTGAAGGATGAAACTTGTTTACTGTTTTCAAATTAAAAGAGCATGTGTATGCAGGAAAGAAAATATTATTAAAAATTGGTCTCTTCTGTAGTAACCACTTAAAGTGTATCATTATCTGCCTGATAAAGCAAGTGGTGAAGTGTAGGTTTAAGTTACATGATCTAAAAACATCTAACTTGGAGCATCGTTTTTTTCTTTTCAGATAATTGTCATGGCCTGTCGAGAATTTGAAATGGGAAGGGTATGTGTCCTAAATACAAAAATAAATGAGCTTTGCCCATATGGGGCAGCACCTGAGTAGCTTCATATGCTAAATCCGTAACTGTAATAATAATATGCCAGATGAAGTGAGAATGCTTATCCTTACATTTCTGTACATAGCAAATATTTCATGAGACTGCATTTTTTTGCCCCATTTGTAGGGTTACATGATTATTTAGGTGTCATCTTAGTGGAATATGTACTTGTATATAGAACTGTACCAAGGGTTTGTTTCTGACCATGTCACTGTGGAAAAAGTGTCTTGCTCTTAGTGGGATCTAAGCCAACTATGAAAATCCTGAGTCCTTCAGAATTTCCTGTCAATTGATACAGCTGCAAAAACAATTTTTTTAAAACGCTTTTCTTTATTCTTATGACCTTAGAAGGAAATCCAGAACTGTGAATTTCCAGCTTTCACAAAAACTAAGCTTCCATTGCTCCCCTCTGTATGATGGTTACACACATGTACAGGCAGACATGAAGTGCATGTCGTAATTTACAAAGTGTCTTTTGCCTGTATTTATGTTGGTTGGTTAGGGTCTTGGTTTTGCTTTTCTTTTGTTATCCAAGAGAAAAGTTATTTTACTATTTTAAAAGAAGTCCAGGGTTGTGATTTTGCCTGCTCTGCTTCTGTTAATCATCTTTCAGTGAATGAATTAAATTAGGATTCTTTACTTTAACAGAAAAAATGTGAGCGTTACTGGCCTCTGTATGGAGAAGCAGCTGTAACTTTTGGACCATTTCGTGTTTCTTGTGTAAGTATAAAGCTTTATAAATTATAATTTTCAAGTATTTAGTGGGTTTGTAACTTAAATGTTCAATGAACTATTTGTAGTGGGCTTTTTAATTGTTCAGTACTGAATTTTACACAAGGACTCTCAAAGGAATGTGCATATCTAAGCTGTGTGGTTTTTTGAATCCTCCACGATTATTTTATTTCTTTAAAGAAGGGAAACTGTGTCCCTTGGTCTTGTATCTTTTTATGTATTATTTTTTGAGCTGTAAATGATGTAGTCTTGAATGGCTATACCATACTCAAGAAATCAAAGTCTTGTGCAGTTGTTTTGTCTGTTATGTCTTGTGCGTTCTGAATGAAATGAAAGTAACACTGGAATAGGTTATTTTTATTAAGTTAATTAGCATATAGTGGTTTTAGGTGTTCAGAAAGAGTTAACGTGCCTGTTTATTAAGCTATTAATACTACTTTGAAATAGTCTAACAAAAATTAAGTACACTTCATCTTGTCAGGAAAATATATACTTGCAAGTTTTCATCTGTAAAGATTCTGAGTAACCTTTTCCTACTGTAAGTTGATTCAAATTTGGCTGCTTTTTGTCCTGGTCCTTGTGATATTGGTCAAAGGGTTTTGTGTGTTTGTTGTAATTGACTTCTTAGCTACAGTTGAGAATGTATTCCCTTTAGGTACCCTGGTGTATGTGGGCTGCACTGCTTTAAAATCTGCAAAGTGTTGCAATTATTGATGGGAAATGGTAAATTCCCAGTAGGAGATAGAAACACATTAAAGCATATATGCAGTCTTCTAAATTCTCTGTGGGAACCTGTAATGCCAAGCTTTTAAAGGCATCTTTACAGTCTGATGTTAGTGATATTTAAAATACAATAATATTGTTTGATGTCTGCAGTATAAAGTTTCCTTGATATTCCAGAGGAAGACTTGAAAATTCAGTGAGCTAGAAGCTAGGTTTTTTGGCCACAACCAAGATAATTAGTGATTCTTTCAGATGCACCCTTAATTGAAAAGAATGGAAAAGGAAAATAAAGGAGAGATCACAGGATAGAGTGATAAGAGGCTGAAGTTTCTGCAGCAAAAGTGTAATAGAGGGTTGGCTGTGAAAGGCAATCTGTAAATTAAAAGTATGGAAAAATAAAGCAAGAGAGGCACTTAGAAATATTCTTACATGGTTTATTAATGACTTTGGAGCACACAAGACATTAATTTCAAAACTCACATTTTTAAGTAGAATTAAAATATTTTGCACATTTTGTGCAGCAAGCTAACTTGCTGATGTGTTAATCAGTGTTTTGGTTGCCTCTCTGCTGAGGAAATCATAAATACAAAAACACTAAATTAAAAAGAGTCATCAGAGCATAAAGTTTGGGTTTTTAATTATATCCTGTGTGTTGCATATTGATTTTAATTTTTTTTTTTCCAATGCATTATTATTTTCTCATGTTTAGGAAGCCGAGCAAGCAAGAACAGATTACTTCATTAGAACATTATTACTTGAATTTCAAAATGTAAGTACACTTCTGGTCTCACCTTCAGTGGTTGCTCAAAAGTCTCTAAAATGATACAATGTCGGAAACTCGAGAAAATATCTTCACTTTTCTGGGTGCTGATTATGTACGTAAATTATAAAGTTCAGAAGTTATGTTAAAATCTTAGTATATAAAGGAGGAATAGCAAAACTCTTTGCTTTTTATCTATGTTCTTGTTTACCAAAATGGCTTAAGCTTTTTTTTATAAACTTACACTGAAATGTCAGATGTCAAACGTCAGACTTCATTTGAGTGAAAAGCATCTACCAATAAATTAAAACTGTAGAGCCCTCCTGCAAAAACACAAAGCATGACAGTCTATTTTACAGAACACTTGTCATTTTAATTGGCAACCTTCATTAATAAATGATTTATTATGGGTTAGTCTCGTCTATGGTTATGTTTCCTCTAGCAAAGCTTTGTTCCAGTTCAATAACAGATATCATAACAGTTATGAAAACTGCTTAACCACAGGGGAGTAACTTTGGGGAATAATTTTTGTCTGCAGTATTTTGCTAGGAATGCCTAAACTTAATCAGTTTGTTTCTGTTAGTGTGTTCTGAATGCTCATGACTGACTGGGATGTGAGACTGTTTAGATAACAGAAATTCTGCATAGTAACCAGGGTTTGTGACATTTTTTGACATGGTGCATTTCTAAACAGAACTGGATACCAAAAAGCCCAAAGCAGAACATGCCTTCCTTTTAATACCTCTATGTTTTATGAACTAGTTACACCAGAAACTGTAGCTGAAGTATATTTTGCTTGCCTATAGTATAGATGAAAATGATGTTTGGCTCTTGACTTTGGGGAGTTCCCAGTTATATGCCTGTGTACTGCTTAAAAACTGAGCAGCAAAAAAAGCTAATTTGTGCTGAGCTTTTGATCTTAGAAAGAAAACAGAAGGTTCTTCCTATGAAGAGTAATTTAACTGAAAGGGTTAACAAGATGGGTTGATATTTCAAATGTGCATCTGATAAAGTGGTTTATCTTCAGATTAATGTAGCAGATTTTCTTGAGGATTCCTATAAAATTAATTACAGACTTTCATCTTACTTTGAAGAATTCTAAGCGTAGCCTTGCACTGGGGAGGAAAAAGTGTATTTGTGGCGTAAAGTAATATCCTTTTAGGTTTGCTTTCAGGCTTTCCAGAATAATTATATGTTTTGTCACTTCTGTAGCATTTGCAGTGGATTATCATACAAAAAAGAACTATGCAAAAGAATTTAAAATTTCCATAAATCTACAAAGTTATTTTAGTTTATAGAAGGAAAACCAGTTTGACTGAAACTTGATTATTTTCAAGAAAGAACTTTGTGTTTTTAGCTTATAATTGACAGTAGAAAAAAGGACTATAAAGGCTCTTTTAAATTTTTTATTTTACTATTAAAAAAAAATAAATTCTGATTGTTCTGCTAATGTGAAAAATCACTGGTCTTTTTAAAAGTCATTAAGTGAAATTTCTTGGTGGACCTTAATAGGCCTTCCTTTTTACTGATTCCTTGGTTTTATGTAATCATCTAGATTTTAAATTTTGTGCTTTCTTAGGCTGTGTTTTCTCTTGTTTTAACTAGCTATGGTGTTTCCACAGAGCTGGGAAAAGTCAAGCATCAAAAATAGATAACTTTCCATGTTCAAGAGGCCTGCTATGTTGCTTCTCACATAACTAAACAGAACGTAGTGTAGGTCTTGAAACTTGTAGACTGTAATGTGGATCAAAAACTTCATGCTCTTAGTACATTACTTTAGTGGAACCCTGAGGTGTGACACCACCATGGAAAGGTGCAGTAGAACTGGTTACTGGTTCTGCTGGTAGCTGCAGATGCTTTGGATAATGATGAAAGGGAGGATTTCCAGGGATTCAGGTAGCTGAGTAACTAAGCTGTTCTAAAGCCTGCTTCTTACCTTGCCTTTAGTACTATTGTAGCTCCTGTTACTAGAATAAAAGTGTACCTTTTGTTGCAAGTGTGATCCTTATTTAGATAAGGTCTCGATTATTTCTATTGTTTTCTTAATTTCCCTCTGTAAGCCTGTGCACATGTGCACACACTTTATTTTGCAATGTGACAAAACAACACCTTTGCCCCCATTTTTTTTCCTCGGTTTAAGTTATTGAAGTACAAATAGAAAAAGCCTGCATGAAAGGTTCTTTCACCTTTTCTGAGTTGTAGCTGTAAGGACATAGAATCTTCTCATATGGTGCAGCATTGTGGGTCCTTTAACCCATATAATAGAGAGGGGCTTCTGAACTGTCCCACAGGACATCTTCTTATGCATTAGCAGCACTCCAAATACAACTTCAGAATTGCTCTTCTATTCTTTGAAGTGGTAAAAGCAGTAGGGTTTTTTAATCCAGTAAATGACTTAGCTTGTCAAAGTGAAGGTTCATAGCACTACTTACTTGGTACAAACTCAGATATGTGTTATCATTAACACCTTTCTCCCTGCCTCTCCCTTAGGAGACTCGCAGTGTCTATCAATTTCATTATGTTAACTGGCCTGACCACGATGTCCCCTCGTCTTTTGATTCTATTCTGGACATGATCAGCTTGATGAGAGAATACCAGGAACATGAAGATGTTCCTATTTGCATACACTGCAGGTATCAAATACATTTATCTTTTCATTTTTAAATGTTTTCATTTTTTGAAGTCTAGACTTTTGTTATAGGATGCACTAGTTTTGTTCTAAATCAGAATTTATTTGTTTTAGTTAAAAAATATTCTCATGTCAAAACTTAATTCAAAATTGTACAGGCTTCATTTTCTTAAAACTGATGCCACAGTGAAATTTTGCTTCTACTCTAGTTTAAGACAGAATATCAATCAGCAAAGAATGAGCCTTTGAAAGGGAAACCATTTTGTTGTTCTTAAGATGTAAATCCTCATGAGGACAAAACTGATTTTGAAGATCATTGCAAATGAGCTTGGGAGTAAAGGCTCCATTCTCAATAGGAGAGACTATGTAGCACGTGCATCACTAAGAACTCTGTCTGTCTGTCTTCTAATATGACAAAACAGATCTTTAATGAGCAGGCTGTAGTTTCCAGTTGGGAAGTCTTCCCTTCTGAACAAGAGTTTCATCCTTGACCTGAAATTTGGCTCACAGAAGAACTGTTGAAACTGAACTGCCGTGAAAACATTTTGGTGAATTGACAGTTTCTGACAATTTATCTGGAAATCTTGCCTTTTGTTTTTAATGCTTTTTAAAGCAACAAAAGTTCATGTATTATGTCAGGAAAAATTGAATTCAGATTTGTAAGTCAGGACATGTTAAATTCACAGGACCCATTAACTCTTTAGAGCTTAGTTATTCTCTTCAAGGGCTGCATTCATTTTTTGAGTTGACACTCTTAAGTGAGGTCTAAAACCATAAACTGACTTAGCACTGAAATCTATTTCACTTTGTCCTGTTCTTTTTGAATGTCAATATAATTGTAAATGTTGATTTTTACAACAGTGTAATTGTAATGTAATAAATAGGCATGAATTAGAACTCTGCATGTGTAAAATAGAGGAATTCATACAATTAGGGAAAATAAATAAGATAGTTTGCTGTCACTGTTAAACTATTAGATTTATGTTTTTTAGCAATAAAGCAGAAAATACGGATGTGGTCCTAAATCAGAAAAATGTGGCAAGTCTTTAAATGTATTCTGTTCTGCCATTTTACATAATTTACCATTAAACTTGGAGAAGACCACACAAACTTGGAGAAGACCACACCTGATGAAGCAGTAATAGCTGGGAATGGTGAGACAAAAGAAAGAGGCAATAAAATGGTCAGCATTGAAGCATCTTTCATGACTGCAGTCCCAAATGGCTATGAAAACTTACATTAAAAATTTTGATGCTGCATTTTGCACTGCTGTTTTTTTTTTATTTTTAAGACGCTGTAGTGTCAGACTGACTTAAATTAAAATTATATATAAGGGATTTGGATAATTTTTTTAATGTGAACTCTTGAAATATAAGGCTTATAGTTTTTTTAACAAATTTAAATAATATCTAACACCTCGCTGTTTATGTTCATAGTGCAGGGTGTGGAAGAACAGGAGCCATCTGTGCCATAGATTATACATGGAATTTGCTTAAAGCTGGGGTAAGGAATACTAAAAGAAGTTTTATGACAATCTGTAATTTCATAACAATGATTGATGGAGCTTCCAAGTGTTCTAAAATAGTGAAATGTTTAAGACGTTCTGGAACTCTCTTGACAGGTTGGAAGTTTAGTTTCGTTGTATTCATGCTTTGGTATGAACTTGCTTTCCTTTGACAGCAATTTTTTACCTGAAAAGGTCACTATAAAATTCTAATTAGAAAAATGTATTTCAATATAAATTGATTTTTTAATTCAACTTTCTCAGTCTCTCTGATTTATCATGCAGCTCAAATTTAAAGCAATAACTTAATTCTGGGATTTTGAGGTTATGAAGCATCATTAATGTTGCAGTGATGACATTGCTGACATTGGATGTCTCATTTTAAAAATGCTTGAAATACTCTCATCTGGTCTAAATCAAATGTCAGTATGGAGTTGCTTTAAAAAAAAAATTAATAGTTGCAGATTAGCTTTACTTATAAAAGTTAGACATGTATTTTGAAGTTTAACAGCTTTTAACTGTTCTTCCAGTTATGTCCTTGTAATTAACTTGCTTCTGTGTTTCAGAAAATACCTGAAGAATTCAATGTATTTAATTTAATACAGGAAATGAGGACACAGAGGCATTCTGCAGTGCAGACAAAGGTATAGTTTGTTTTAAACTTAATGTGATAATATATCATTATTCTTTGTAAAGATGTGGTGCATTAATTTTTATCTGGTACATTATTATAGGAGCAGTATGAACTTGTCCATCGAGCCATAGCACAACTGTTTGAAAAGCAACTGCAAAAATACGAAAGTTGTTCAGACTGGAAGATTGCAGATGGAGTGGTAGGTGTCTTTCCCATATGTAGCTGTTAGCTTCTGATGAAAATTCTCCTGTGAAGTTGTTTTTAAAGTGTTCAGTGGTGTGATCTTATTAAATTCTCATGTTTTTTAAAGTACTGCTTGCATTGAAATAGATTGAGAGAGAAAAATAAGTTTAAAATGCCTTTGTCGGGAAGCTTCATGCTCTACCCTTTTAACAAAGGAGAAGAAAGTGGAAAAAATATTCTTCATTGGTATTCACAGTATTTGAGGATTTTTCTGTCTTTCTGTCCTTCTCCTTTAAATTTCATGTCCCCTGTAGGTTTTTTATCTTTCTTATATTTAGATATATTTTCTTGGCTGTTGCTGACCACTATGTGAAAAATGGCTTTTTGGATTAATATATTCTTTCTCTCCCACGGTCCAGAACTCTGTCCCACCCTTTGTCCGGGGGTTGTGTTTTGTTTGTTCAGTGATCTTCTGTCCCTTCAGTACCTAATTGGTGTAAATTCCATAGCTCTCTAGAGGGAGTATGAGTGGTGTCTTCAGGGCTCTTTGAAATATCTGGAAGCAATTTTAAACGTGCTTTTATTATTAAGCATCCCGTTTATTTTAGGGATTCAGCTGTCCTGTACTGTGCTTTCTAGGAAGTCTAGAATGTATTCAATTCTTGGATTAAAGGCATCCACCATTCTGCTAACTCCTAAGAATTTATGCAGTACTTACCAGGTCATAAGTCATGACAAGAAGCAATATGGAAAGAGCAGGCTGCTTTTATTTGTTACAGATTTGATTAAGCTGATCTGTGATTTTTTTTTTTTTTATTTTTTCATGCAAAATAAGCATGGCAGGGTTTGGAATTTGCAGTCTGATTAGCTTTGTACAGAAGTGATTTCTAATTACTGGGTTTTGATCATAAAATAATAGGTTGATCAGTCTACTGTATCTTCTGGTTATTTGACTTAAGTCTGACCTGTCTATGCTCATACATAGAATCAAAAATGTCTCTTATTTATTTATTCCCATTACTGTACATACTAAATTACTTACCAACTCCAGAACATGAGTAAGACTGTGGCATAATATGCTGACACTATGTCTTTATCAAGGGCAATGCTGTCTTTAGCACAGCTTGAGAGATTTGCTGCCTAATAAAACAAATAGAAAATGTATAGGTAATGAACATGGGAATGAGAGCGGGATAAATCCCAGCTCTGAAAAGGCAGTGATGGAGCGTGAGTTTTGAGTTTTACTTGGATATGATCTTGGTTTATGATCAACAAGTTGTAAAGGAAATTGAATTTTAACAGTTACTTGGGAACTAGTAAGGGCAGAGAATGTCCTTGTGTGAGTACCTTGCAGCTTGGATACTGACTGCATGACAAGTCTGCTTATCTCAAAAGCATGTTACAGAATTTGAACCTTAAACAACTGGACAAGGATCAAAGGTATTGGAAGTTTCCATCTAAAGAACAGCCAGACTGAGGTGGAGAAAAAAATGGCTGAAGTTAGATACAACAGAGGCTGAGTAACAACAGAAAGCTGACTCCTATTAAATTTTTCTAAGGGCTACCAGGGACTCCTGAAAGACTTAATAAAAAGACAACATTTGTATAAAAAATGCAACATGAAACTGCTGATCTCCTTGCAGCTGAAAGCCTGTATCTTTGAAGTGAATATCTCACCAGCTTGGATTCTTCTTCCATGGATTTCACTAATCTCTGACCTATGAAATTCCAGAGTTGTAATCTGTTGGAAAACACTCTAGGGAAGGATCCTTATATACCTGCTCTGATCTTATTCTTCCCTGGAAGTTCCCTTTTGCTCATTGCTGGAAGGAAGGCAAAGTAAATCTTCGTCTGACTAGGCACAGCCCTTTCTATGTTGGGAAATGATCCTTTTTGCTATTGTTACTTGAATAATTCTGCAGGAAGGTAGAGGGGAAAAAAGTCTCATAGGTGAAGAGTTTCTGTGTCTAAGAATGTGGTACTTAAATTTGCTACTGTCCATTTTTTAGAAAATTTGCCTTCAAGGAATTAACTGCTATGGGCTTAGCTTCTGTTTGGATATATAAGGGAAACATTACATAACCAGTTAAATATTTTCTCATAGTTTTAACCTTATTCTCAAAACTTTGAAGCTCAGTTGAGACAGTGTTTTTGCTATTCTGACAAAGCTCCCTTTTACCTCCAGGAGTGTTATGTAGCATCTGTTGTATATAATGTTTTCTTTTAGAAAATGAACAAGCATTCTGGGATTCATCTTGGTTGAAAAATGAATTCTGAGGCAGGAAGTTTTCAAGTAACTGTATTAAATACAGTGTAATATTCTAAGGCTCCTTCATGGCTCCTCTGCCTGCAGATGCTACAGCAACTTTGAAATCTTCATTATATGAAAAGTTTTAATTATGTCCAGTGAAAACAATTCCAAATAAAATTCATGCACCTACTTTGGAGATATTTTACTATTACTTAAGTAGGAGATGCTACTGGCCTGAAGAGGAAATGTGTCATTTATTCTATTTTGATAATACTGTGCTCTGTAGGGTTGGTTTCATGGTTTTGTTTTCCAGTTGCTCTTCTCATTTCAAGCAGTGTTTGAAATGGGTTGAGTTCCAGAGGCTCTGTGAGCAGGGCTTGCCAGTAAGATCCCAGTAAAAGGTTAATCTGATTGGCAGCAAGTGGCAGTATTCATGGGGAAGTAGCTCAGACACAATCCTGAACGTGTGTTCCTGTGAACTTGCCAGCTTTGCCCTGCTGGGAACAATACTGTAAAAAGTCAACAGAAAGGCATGCAGTGTTTGAAAATAGACTTGTGATAGGGTTAGCATTTCCATTAGAATTTGACAGATTCGAAACCATGTAGAAAATGCATACATGATGTGCTTTAATATAATAAATGTATATTCTTACCATGTAATTATACATATTGTGAATGTGTAGAACTACAAATGTTTAAAATAATACTGAGTATTTAAATGAAACTAAATAAAAGCTCTGCTCAGATACCAATACTTTCAACAGTACCCCACAGCAACCAGATTTCAGGGTGAAGAATTGTTACTCAGGGGCCATTTTTTTGTGATAAGGAAAGAATTCAGATGCTAAATTTGATAATCAGAACTATTCCTTTCCCCCACTTAAGTACTTTGAAGTTACCAAACAAACTGGAACAGAGTCTTGGACCAAAGCCCTTCCCACTGAAATTCTTGATCATATTGTCGTGTATTTCAAGTCAATAGTTGTGCTTCTCGCCATCATTGGCTTTGTTAGTGCTGCTGTGAAAATATTACACTTGGTGTTGTGTTTGGAAGCTTTGAAATATATGTGAGATCATTAGTCTTGGTCATCTGATAAGATATCAGTCAGATTTGTATCAGTAAAATATTTCATGAGTTATTTGAGAAGGTTCTTCATGAGCTGAAGTGAACTGTAGCTGTCTTGGAAAGTCTGAATCATATGGAATTTCATCAAGTTGGATGTTCTGTTTGGAAGTCAGAAAAAGAAAATTGGTTAAAAGACAAACAACCAAGTTCACTATCTCTTCAAAAATATTTCTTACTGAATTTTGTCTCTGGACAGTCCCAAGCATGTTACAGGACTGGAAGTCCTTGTTTTGCCTTTATCCATGAGTAGAAGCTTGTGTTAATAAACACTTTCTCCAAAATCTGGCACTGCTAGTACTCTCCAGTGTCTCTTGCATTTTGTGCTGTAAAAGCACAGACTTCTGTTGCTGTGGTTGACTGCCTTTTTAGAAGTCATGGAGGAATCAGCTGCTATAAGAAGAATGTTGTTACTTGAAACATTAATGGTTTAGAAACTGTAATTGAAAAGACTTTGCTGTTCATATTGTCTTTGCTGTTTGGCAGCTTGGAAGGATATTTTTTGTCATTGCAGAATTCTAAAAAATCATACATTTCTTCAGAGACATTTATCTTGTTGCCTCTGTTGGAATGTTTTATTTAATCTGAGTCACTTGAGTGTATCATTTCAATCTGAAGTATTTCTCTTTTTATCCACTGATGCTCAGTGATTCCCATGCTGCTTTATGATAAGGGCAAAAGGAATGCCTCAATTCCTTGTAAGAGAAAACATGAGATTACTTCTGGAGGAGTCTTTGCAGTAAATTTGCCAGTATCTTACCAGTACAGAAAGCTTCTGAATGACATTAAGTATTTCCACTGTGAGTTCCAAAAGAAAATGATACATTGCAATTCCTGGGCAAAAGGTTTTGAATGGTAGGCAGTGTCTGGGAAATCTCAGTCTAAGACTATGTCTAAGATCCTCTATTTGCTTGAAGTTAGTGACAACTTTCTTTGGTGATTGAGCCAGTGGAGGAAGCAGGTGGGGGAAGAACCACCCTTGCCCTTGGGAGGTGATGCACAGTTTGGGTTACCTTAGCAAGCTGGATTCAGACACTGCATCTGCCACGAGAATTCCTTGTTTCTCTGCATTACTACAGGAACGTAAGTTATTCTGCATTTTCGTAGACTAGGGGTAATCTACACCCCAGGGTATTTGAGTTTGTGGTCTTGTCATTTGTTAATGTAGTCTTTCATAGGTAGATGTGCACACATGTCTACATATGTGCAATTTAACAGAATACCTAGAAATTCCTAACTATGAGGATTTTCACTTGATCTCAGTAGCTACTCCCTCAAGGGAGTAACTCCAAGGAAGATGAACTGTTGAGCATTTGACACATAGAGACACAAAGGCTGGGAAAAGATCCAATTCTTTTGTTTACCCATATTGCAGTGGGAAGCCATCCACAGTAGGATAGTTGTTTTCTGGGAGAAAGCAGGGTGTTACATGGAACACTTAGTGAATTGCACATTGGTTAATCCATTTTTAAAACATTATTCTGTATGATTACCCCTGTGAGCTACGTATGTTGTCCTGGTTTGTCTAAGCTGATACTTTTAAAAATTGTGGTCTGCCTGAGAATGCAACATCTGTCTAGAGAAGCAAGGGAGTGCTGACTGATGGCAATAAGCTGTGCTTAGGAAGGCTGTGGAAGGCTTTTTCTTAATACCACCATCTGCTCTTCTCAACAGATGCAGTCATCCCAGTGAGATACCCTATATTCACTTTCAGAGCTGAGCTTTCTTGTTTTTGCTCCGTGCTAGTTTTTCTGCATGTTTGCTCATTCGCTTATTTTGATGTAAGACAGGGAAATCTGTGAGTTGGTGCCTTTCAAGGGTGATAAGTACTCAAAATACTGGTTATTCCCTGTTTCTTGTAACACAGAACTGAGAACAAGTAACGGGGAATGACTTCTCTAAAAGTAAACAAAGCCTTCATAGAAACATCAGTCCATTGAGATAATTAGGGAAAGTAACAAAATACCTCTTTATTTTTTTTGGTGACAATAGTTCTTGTAATCATTCTTGCTCTTCATTCAATGTAACTAAGTGAATGGATCTGGAGTTTAACCTGATGCACAAGTGAAAACTTTTGAACACCTCTCTGCCTGAAGCCTTCCCCATGTACAAAGTTGGGGTAACCACAGGCTTTTCTGGTGTTAAATTTAAAAGTACCATTTTGTGTGTGCAGGTTTTCTTGTTGGGTTTTGTTTAGGGGTTTAACTTTTTCTTTTCCCCAAGGAATTGTTTTTGTAAACTCTGTGACTGTGTATGAGTTTATATGCATTTATGAAAGGATTATACATATGTTTTATTACCAGTAGTAAAATGGCAGTGCCTTTTCAGCTACTTCTGCCTGTCTCAACTAGAAACAGCTTCTTACTGTATACATGGAGTTTTAAAAAGCTTTGGCATATGTTAGCTTCTTTAATAAGCTTTTTCTTCTGCCTGTGAGAAAAGCATATCTCAGGAAACATTCTGTTCACAAACACTTCACATTACAAACATAGAAGGACAGGGATGCAGCTGCTGGTTTGTTTTCTGGACAAGTTAGTCTAGAGCCAACAGGCACACCCTTTCCCTTGCCAATACCCTTTAGAAAACGGAGTGCATAAATAAGAAATGTGTTCCTGGAAACTTCTGTGCTGGTGGAACTGAACTGGGAGACTTTTCTATCTGTTGTAGGATGGAGAAGGTGGTGAGGGGGAGGATCTGTTGTGGGATGGAGAAGGGGGTGAGGGGGAGGAACTCTTGAGGAATCTCACTCTTTCTAGTGTCTTTCTGCCTTATGAAACTGGGATGTGCTGTGGTGCTGAAGCAAGGCCAGCAGCCTGCTCTGTTCTCAGGATGCAGTTGTTTAGGATGCATTCATTTCTAGCTTTGGTTGTTAGTACTTACAAATAAGGGGAGCCTTTTTAGTACAATACCAATGCATTTAGTGGTATCCATAGTAATGAATGCATATGGGAGAAATTCAGAGTTTGCATTGCACAGTTCAGGAAAGTGGGGAGGAACATGACACAACCACTGAGCAGGAAACAGATTACTGTTGAATACTGAGGGCCTCAGCATCTTTGGCACCAGCCTTCAGAATGGTCCCCTGCCTGAATGAGGCAATAAAATTAATGTTCGTGTTTGTTAAGAGCAAAATGATCTGTATGGTCACCCATTACCTGGTGTGAAAAAGTAGAAAATTGCTTTTTTATGTATTTGAGAGGAGGCTGGTGGAGAGGTCAGATGTTCATGCCCCATGGTAATGTTTCCAGTGCTGGGGACCCCAACACTGGATGCAAACCACTGTAGACATACTAATTTAAAAAAAACCAACCAACTAACCCACATTTATATTTTTCCCCAGTCAGTAGCTGCACCCAAAGAAGTGTGGGCAGCAGGTGAAGGGAGGTGGTTCTGCCCCTCTACTCCAGGCCTGTGAGACCCCACCTTAGGTACTGCATCCAGCTGTGGGGTCCCCAGCATGGGAAGGACATGGACCTGTTGGAGCAAGTCCAGAGGAGGGACTCAAAGACGAGCAGAGAGAGGAACAGCTGTTCTGTGAGACTGAGAGCTGGGGCTGTTCACCTTGGGGAAAAGAAGGCTCCAAGGAGATCTTATTGTTGCCTTGCAGTACTTAAAGGGGGCTTGTAAGAAAGAGAGGACAGACTTCTTAGCAGGGCCTATTGCAGCAGGACAAAGGGTAATGGTTTTAAATTAAAAGAGAGTACATTCAGACTAGATGAAAAGAAGAAATGTTTTCTGAGGGTGATGCAACACTGGAACAGGTTGCCCAGAGAGGTTGTAGGTGCCCCATCCTGGCATTCCTGACAACATTCAAGGCCAGGTTGGACAGGGCTCTGAGTATTTTGATCTTTTTAAAGATGTCCCTGTTCATTGCAAGTGGGTGTGAACTATATGCCCTTTGAAGGTCCCTTCCAACACCAACCATTCTGTGAAAACCAACCAACCTTGTTTGACTGCAGTGGGAGCTTCAGTTGTGTTCATTTAAATGTGAGTGGCTTTTATCTGGTAATTGAATCTTACACCAAAAACCCCTGATAGTTACAGCTAGTGGTCAGCAGGACAATGAACTCCCTGTGCAATTTCCCTGAAAGGGCTAACACAATCTCTTCATGAAGGAACAATAGGGTATTTCTGCTGGAGTACTTGTGCAATGTTATTTTGACAGCAAGTTAATGAGGGCAGTTAGGGAAATATAGTAAGTAAGATCATAAGGTTTAACTTTTTTCTTCACAGGTAAAGCTCCACCTAGTACACTGAGGAATAGGATTTTATAATAGACTCTTCACAGTAGCCAGCAGCAGTACGGTAACTTTTAAGACAAGTAATGGAAATTAAAAACATAAAACTAATTAATCTAAATTTAAGTGAAGTTAGTTAACTGTTGAGGCAACTTATAGTTCATCTTCCAAGCAAAAATTGCTCACTGAATTCAAATGGAACTGTAACATCTGAAGCAGAAATTCAGCAGGGAATTCCCTTTGGTTCTGAAGGTCAGTCTCTATCACCAGTCTCAGCAGGTAGGCTGGCAGATAGCAGACCCTATTGCCTGAACGTGGTATTGTGCTTTGAAATGTATTACACCCATTTGGGATGTTTGTTGTTCTTTTTAAAGATTGCTTTGCGAAAGAGAACTCCTACAAGAAACGCTTTAGGTAAAATAAGCATTAAAGTTAAGATAACACTAAGGTCCTCCTTGGTTTTGTTGGGTCTTTGGCTGTGGCACATGTTTAGAAATGGTATGTCAGCTTTAGGCTGTTGCATGTTCTGGTTTGATTTTTATACATATATGGTTTTTTCCTAATTTTTGCTGAGTGGCTGTGTTGTAGTTAAATACTGTTCATAGTCACTCTCGGGGTGCTGTGTTTTAGATCTGTGGTGAAAACAGTGCTGATGGTTGTTTGTAGCCAATGCTGCAGATATTGCTGAGCAATGTTGCACGGTCAGGAACTGGCAGAGGCCCACCTGTGGAAGGTTATGAGTGATTGCTTTTGCATTGCTTCTTTGATTTTTTTTTTTTATCTCCTCCCACTTTTCCTTTGCCTGCTAAACAATTTTATCTTGACACATGAGTTTTCCTGCTGTTCCTCTTTCCCTTCCAGGGGTGGGGTGGAGAAATGCAAGTGAGAGTGGCTTTATGGGGCTTAGCTGCCTGCTAGGGTTAACCCACAACAATATTTTACATGTATATACATGTAAGTGTGTATGGATTTATGAATACATGCATCTGTAAAATGTATCTTTTATATTTGTGGTCCTAATGTGCAATTAAAATCTTCATACTTTGCTTAGTAAATTAAACTTTCTTGTACACAAATGGGAGATTATTTGAAAGTGGTTTAGGTCACTGCATTAGGTGACAAGTAGGTAAAATCTTTCTCATTTTCTTACTACACTGTATGAGAGTGTATGAGGGCAGTTAATGAGGGCAGTTAGGGAAATATAGTATGTGTATGAGAGCTTACTTGTACTACTAAAGAAAGATCAGCTTTTGAGGATTTTCTCTAGTGGATTGTTCAACAGCAAGCAGACCAAAATCTTCAGTCAGAAAAATTTGAAGTTAAAGATAAAAAATTTTTTTGTGCATTTAAAAGAGAGTTTTGAAAGTGATGTCTATATGATAGCCAAAAATAGGTCATATTTTTATCTATTATTGCTAAGTGTCATTACAGCTCTTTGGACCTTACAGTTCCAATATAGTATGTATCAGCTTTACAGCCATGAGTAAAAATACCCTTTTTTCTTTTAATCAGGATGAAAATAATACAGAAAATGCTGTCAGTTCTTCAGATGCTGAGAAACAGGATTCTCCTCCACCAAAGCCTCCACGGACCCGCAGGTAGTTACTGTTCATATACTGTTTTAAGCTGAAAGATGAATAAAAAGTAGAATTAAGCTACTGATACCATAAAGACTTAAGATGAATATGTTGTGTTTTTAAATAGAAATACACATAATGCAAATAGAAGTCTTGTAATTGACTCTAAGTACAAGCTACAATATCTTTGTGAAGTCTGTGTTTAAATATACGAACCTTGTAATGATTATCTGTGAGTCAATACCTTTACTAGTCAGATATGTTAGATCTACTTGTGTTTTAATTCTGCTAGGTGATAGCAGCAAAACAAACTTCAAATAGCCTCCAATAATGACTGGACCCTCATTTTTGGAGACAAAACCATAATGAAACATACCCATTTATTTCAGAAAAATCTCAGACAAGTACTGCTTTTGACTAGAGTATGTTGTTATTGAGAAGAAGAATTGGTCTCACCAATCCTTTTGTTCAGCAGAGGAAAAAGAAAATCTTCTCTAGCTCTTAAAATGCATAGACATAGCTTTACAGAAGGCAAAAGTAAGTCTGAAACAACAAGATTCATCAGCCTAAAATGGGTGCCCAACCCAAGTGTTATGACAGCTAAAGAAGCAACTCTCCTGAGCCAGGTGTCCAAGCCCCCCAGCTGGTTTGTGGAGAGCTTCTAGGGGCCTTTGGCAGGTGGTCTTGCCTGTCTTATATTGCCTTACATTTGTAGTTAAACAGACAAAAAGTGAGTGCTTGGGTTTCTTAAAGTTGTAGAATAACATACAAACCACCAGCCAGGTGATATTAGTGCAGAATGTTTAGGCATAAGTATAATTCCTTTGAAATAAAGAAAGAAAGAAGTGAGTTGAGGCTTTTTACAAGCAAATTACATAGTTGGTGCTATGTAGGCAATATATTTTTTACCTTATTTGGACTGATGGTAATGTGATTGTATTCAATTACATAGATTAAGATGATGACAGAGGAATTTGTTGACCTGTGTTCATTATGAGTTCCAAGTCCTTGAAACTTCATCACTGAGCTTAGAAATATGATTTCTGTCCAATAGGTAATTTCCTTACTAGTGTTCCTTGAAATAATCTTAGGTGTACCTTAGTTTTTATAATTTTTATATATTCATGTAATAATAACATATGTATAATTCATGTAATTCATGGTTAAGCACACATCTGTCTTATCTGCACTGCATTGTTCTTTACTTGCTGCATTAAGTTAAAATCTTTTAATCTCTCCCTAAAGCCTGGGATTTTTTTGGGCCTGTTTCCATAAACTCATATTTTCCCATCTGCTAGCACTGGCAGGCAGATTGGTTTCTTAGAGGTGAATAAATGGAAGCTTTTAGCAAAGCTGTCTTTCTGAAATGGAGATTATTTTTGAAAAACAATTAATTAAACTCCTCCTGGAAGATGCTTCTGAGGAAAGACTTTATTTGCTATTAGTCACATCTGCTCAAAATATCCACTAATGAGCATGGTTTTTTCTGGATGTGTGGGGTAATTTTACAAATCTACAGCCTGATTCAGTCAGGACATAGAGCCAGGTTTTGTGTATTGTGGATGTTTTGGCATAGGTTAACATCCTTTTCCTGGGGAGGATGGGAGAGCAGAATCAGTGAAACATTCTAATTTAATACCCATATGCAGAAGGAAACATTTTTAGGTTGCCAGCCAAATGTGTACTTGAGTTTTACATGCACTGTCTCTGAAGAAGTGACAAGCAACTTGCTAAAGCTACTATTTTTGAAAAGAAATAAGGCTTTTAAGTTCTTTATGTTTTGTGGTGTGGATAGCTTTAGAATGTGTATTTAGTAAAGCAAGCTGCATCTTTTTTTTTTACTGGAAGGTTTAACATTTGCTTTTTTTCTAAAGCAAAAAGGGCTTTAGGGACTGACAGAACAGAATAGCTGGTAGGCCAGCTTGGTTTCAGATGAACTTGGCTGGGATGATCCTGACTGAGCAGGACAAGAGTTGGGTTTTATTCCTTGGCCTCGAGGGGGGCTTGTTTTCCATATTGTTAACAGACTGAGCCATGTTTGCTTAGACAGTAAAGTTTATGATGCCTGTTAGTTGTTTTCTGGAGTCTGCTGGATGATGGTGACATCTCTGCAGCCCTTTCGTCTAGCTAACCACTCAGGGCATGGCAGAATTTTTCTGTGAAGGTGGCTTCCTCACTCTCTCTTGTTCTGTTTGTGATATTATCATGAAATCATCTCAGTATCTTCTTTAAACCTGAAGATCTCTTCCTCTGAATGTGCAGCTAATACTGTGTAAACTCTCATATCTGTGGTAAGGATGAGGTGTCATTGAGGACTTCTACCAGGCAAGGTAGGGAGCTTACTCAGAGGGCAGTTAATCCTTTTAGTACTTGCTTTGGCCTGGGTGTGTACTGGGGAAGGAGTGATACTTTCTAGGCTGCTTTTATGTCTTTTTCTTCTTGGAAGTTACAAGTATGTTTAGACAATTGATATGAAATTGGTATTTTATTTACTTAGCTCACCATGAAGCATCTAGCTGTATTTGTTTTGCAGAGGTTTTGGAATTGTATTGCCTTCCAATCTTTTGTCCCCTTGTAATTCTTTAATCCAATTAAACTTGCTGTACAATATGTGAGTGTAGTCATTTAGCTTAATGTCTCTCTCCATTTGATGTCAACATAAAAAAATTTCTAATATTACTCCTTGATTATTACAGAGGTAAACAAGAACAACTCAGTGCATACATCAGCACCTTATCCTAGAAATTGCTTGGTTTGGCAGTTGATCACTTCTTGTGAAAGTCACCTTTCTTTAGAGGACTTGAGGGGATGGAAAGTCTTTGTTAGACATGTTTTAATTATTTTCAGGTTAAGGTAGGAGGAGGGCATAAGTAAGGTTTAACTTTGTTAGATAGAAGACTGCAAGAAACTTAAGGTTTAAATTTACAGTTTAGGACTGTACTTGATATTGCGTGACTGATGTGTCAGAATTCAGAGAGAGCACCTTAATACCTTTGAGAATTAGTCCTTGAAATATTTGTGTGTTTAGTAGTTGATTCTAAAGTATTTGGAAAAAGATGTGGTTTATTTTAGTCAGGCTTGGTTACAAAAAATTTTTTATTTTCAAGTTCAAATGCAGTTTGCAGTCAAAGCATAAAATTAAACTCACAAAAAGCAAAGATGATGTATGATGTTTTTTGTATGTGGTGTAGTGAAGAGCTACATGATGCTGTCTGAAGAGAAAAGTGAAATACTGTAGCAATTTAACCTCTGATCAGATTCTGGTTGAACTTGAGTCCAATTATAGTAAATACATTTCCAGAGTTTTGTGTTATTCTGTTTCAATTCAAGCCCTGCAAACCATCTCCTTGCATCTCCTGCAAAGCTAAGATAAAACTCATTGATGGGTGATCCTTCTTAGTTAGCTGTCTCTAATTTGTATGCCACAATTAAAAAAAAAACAAACCTTGACAATTAAATTTTAAAAGATAAATTCACCAGTTGGTTATTTTTATTAATTCCTTGTACTTTTATATAAATTATTTGTAGTACATTTGCAACAGTTTCACTCACTGGACTGCAGCTTTTCTTTCACGTGGATGGCAGTGATTTAATGCTAAAGTAGAATAATGTGCTTGTCTAGCTTCAGCCTGCTTATGTTGAGTTTAATTTTCCTATTTTAATTATGAGGGAGGATGTAGGGCTTGGTATCTATTTTTGGTTGCTCATAGCAGCTGCATTCCATGACCTTGGCATCACTCTCTTTTATTTGAAACACCCTACAGTATGCTGCATAGAATAACCATGGATTACTTAAGGCTTTTTTCTTTTGAACACTAGCCAAGTTTCATTTAAATCTGAACCCCTTGCGCACAGTTTTAATAATATAGCTCTTTTCCATTAGGAGTAGAATGGCTTAGATTTTAAGACATCTGAAAATTTATTATGTATTGCAGAGAAAGTAATAAATGGCTTTTTTTCATGTATACATTTCTGGTGGAAAGCAGTGAGAAGGCACTTTTTTGGTTTTTTTTGACAAATTTTTGACAAATTATAGTACTTTTGAGAAATTGTATGTGATTGTTACTACCACAAATAATTTTAAAAAGCTGTTATTGCCTAATTCATGGTTTACCTGACACCTGAAGAGCCACTGGCACTAGGGCACTGCATCAGCTGCTCAGGCTCTGCGGCAGTAAAAATGTATGGTAAAGCTGCCTCAGTCACCCAGGGAAACTCCATGTCCAGCTGTAAATGAGATTGTGGCATTCTAAGATAATCAGGAGCAGTTGTATCTGCAGAGGCACTTCAAGGCTGAGTCGTGACAAAGCTTTCTATTTTTTCCTCACACAGTGAGATTTTGCAAATGTATGTGTTTATTTAAAGGTCTAATAGAGGAAAGCTTACTTCTCTGACTTGAATGGGCCTGGCTTTCTTTGGGTCACTGACTCTTTTCTGTCTCAGTTTCCTCTTTCATGAGCTTTCTGTTAGTTTCCTGGTATTTTAAGTCAAGCTGGTTTTACTGTCTCCTGTTGTTTTTGATAGTATTAGTAGTTCACCTTCAGATAATTTTCTGCCTCTGGGGGCAGAAATGTCTCTGGACTACAGCTGTTGTGGGACATGCCCAAAGATAGCATTATGCAGCAGCCCAAAATGCCCAAGATTCACAAGGGTTTTAGAAAAAACTACTGCCATACAGAGATCTTCTGAACATGTACATATCCTAATATTTCTGCTGTGTGGAAACAAACATTATTTGAAATGCAGAACATGTGAAATAATAATATTAAAAGGTCAGTAAAATGGAGAAAGTGTTACCTATAGACATCTCTTTCTTAATTTAAAGAGAAAAAATACATTAGAATGTTATTTGGGCATCTCAATTGCTGACGACAGATATCTTTCAATATTAATAAGGCAAAGAATGATTTTGGGAAATAATTTCTCATTTCTTCACTGTAAGCTCTCATTTAAGAGTAAAGAAATGACATTTAACTTCAAATGTAATGGGGAACATTGTAGTAGTTCTGTTGAGATGTGTAGGAGGAAGTTGTTTGATCAACTTTTGGGTTGCTGATTTGTGCAGCATTTCCTATATTATTAGTTCTATGGATACATCTAAGGGAAGTGTTTGGATACACGTGGGGCTCTGTTTACCAGTGGATCAAAAGGTAGAGTGATTTCATTGAACAGTAATTGGTAAAGAACTTAATGAATTGTGACTGGTATTGTGGACCTATAACCTTGTTATATCTAATTTAATGCTAATTTGCTCCTTCAGCTAATTGTAATGGTTAATGTTAGGTCTGTGCCAGATAAGAAATTAGTTTTGCTGATTGCAAATAACTCTGGGTCAGGAAAATCAGGTCAATAAGGGAAACCCATGATTTTCAGTAGGAGGATTTAGTGGAGATTACTGATGAGCATCACTGCTGGTAAAAGGGGGCATGTAAATATTTGTGCAAGTGCACTCACTCTCCGTCTCACTCCCTGTGTTCCCCTCCCCCATTTGGAACAGAGGAGAGAAATCCAAGAGGAGGGAATTCTCCTGTCCTTAGTGTATATTAAATTGGAGCAAGACTTGCATCCCCCCCTTTCCTGTCTTATCTTTACTAATTAAGGCAAACAAATCTCAAGGTTATTCATTTTTCAACAACATCTAGCAGCAAGAGCTCCCAAATTACTTCTGTTAAATTGCTTTGATGTGCTTTGTATTCCTCCTGTGTTAATGTAAAGAAAAACAGCAATATACAAGTGCAGGGAGGAGAGGAAGAGAAGAAATTTGAGGCCCACCTGTTTGTGACAGGAGTTAGGCAGAAAATGGAAGAGATCACCCAGAACTGCAAGGGGATCTGGGGTTTTCCAGATACAAAGATACAGGAACTTTTAGAAGATAATTTGGAAGCTGGGAAGCTTGCAGTTCTTCAGGGGATTAGGATTTTCACAAACTGAGAATCCAAATGGTTCTCTTTAGTACAGAATCCTTGTATAAAGATTTTAGTTCTTCAATCTATACTGCTATAGCTTGGTGCTAAAAAAGTCACAAAGATGAAAAGCATGCTGTAGCCTGTCCCAAGTCAGGTTTGCTTTTAGTTCTCTACAAGACTCAATTGTGAGACACTCCCTGGGCTTTTTTTTGTTTTAGGTTTTTTTCCTGTAGACAGACTTCTTGTGCAATTGCATGGCCCTTCTTATGCTGGAGGGTCTCATGAGAGCAGAGTATAGGGGCAGAGTAGAATTCCTTCCTTCCACCTGCTGGCCATTCTGCTTTGGATGCAGCCCAGGACACAGTTGGTTTCTGGACTGTGAGTGCAGACTGCTGGGTCATGTCCAGCCTCTCCTCCACCAGCACCCCCAAGTCCTTCACCACAGGGCTGCTCTCAGTCTGTTCAACCCCCAGCCTGTGTGGACACTGGGGGTTGCCCCAACCCAGATGTGCAGCACCTTGCACTTGGCTTTGTTGAACCTGATGATGTTCTAATGGGCTCACCTCTCGAGCTTGTCCAGGTCCTCCGGGATTTTTAAAGGAATGGAAATTATAAAAATGCCTTCATCAGTTATGCTTAATGTTTGTAGTCAACTACTCTGCATCTAATCTGACCATATGCTTGAAGAACTTCTCCTTTGAAGTAGCATGAGATGAACTGCAGTTATAAGTGCTGTGGTCTTGCTAATACGCACTGTGATTTGGATCATATATTCTGCTGTGAATATTTTTTATGTTGCATGTACCTCATGCTGGCTAAATTTATTTTGCGTCTATGCAGAGACTATTAAATACACAAACGTAAAAATAAAATCCTCTTAGGCATGTGCCGAAAAATAAAATTGAAGGAAGATATTCAGTGTTAAGTGAGCTGTAAGGATTTTTTTTTAAAGAAATCTTTCTTGGCTTTATTGAAATTTGAATTCCATATGTCAAGTTTCTCTGAGCCACTTAGGGAAAAATGTAGTGAAATGCTGCCACAAGAGGGCCTGTCTTACAGCATCGTTGAAAAAACACTTCTGGGAAAGGATGTGAGCAATCTTTGAACTATTAGTGAGGATTAGTTGTGGCCTGAATGAATGTCTTTGTGATATTCTGAAAGACATTTTGAATGTGTTGAATTAATTCTTGCCTACCCCACTAGTCATAGTCTATAACCATTGTCTGTGTGCAGTTCAAGCTCTGTGTGGAGTTTGATATTGGTATGACAGCATTAACAACTGCAGGGGGAGATGGATAGATATCTAAAATCTTTTCAAAATCCAGAAAATTTAGACAATTGTGTTTTGGTTGTTTTGCAGTTGCCTTGTAGAAGGAGATGCTAAAGAAGAAATCTTGCAGCCTCCAGAGCCTCAGCCAGTACCACCAATCCTGACGCCATCTCCCCCATCAGCTTATCCAACAGTCACTACAGTGTGGCAGGACAATGACAGATACCATCCAAAGCCAGTTTTGCACATGGTTTCATCAGACCATTCAACAGACCTCAACGAGAACTATAATCAGTCCACAGAACATTCAGGGAAGAACGAACCCAGTGAACACGCAGAGAAGAGGCTGGAACGCAACTTAAGTTTTGAGATCAAGAAGGTACCTCTCCAGGAGGGACCACGAAGCTTTGATGGAAACTCCCTGTTGAACAGGGCACATGCAATTAAAATTAAGGCTGTGTCATCCTTTGGAATTGATAAGAGCTTTAAGCCACAGGAACAGATTTCAGGGGATTCATTTGTAGATGCTCCTCAAAACTCATGTTTGGAATACAGTGTGCCACAGTCTAATACAGCCTTAATACCTTCACCAGAAAGTCTGCAGAGTCAGCAGGTGTCTGATACCCCACCCAGACCAGATCGTCTGCCTCTGACAGAAAAGGGACACGCCACGTGGTCACTACACGGGCCTGAAAATGCACTGCGTACGTCTGTGTCTGAAGAGTTGTCTTCAGACACCTTGTGTCACGGTGTTAAAACTCTCTCCCTAGAATCAAACACCTCAATTGAACATCCTTCCAGTGATACTGTTGATCATACTCCTCTTTCTGTTCGAGCACCCCTCTGTTTTACTAATCCTCTCCATTCAGATGATTCTGACATGGATGAGATGAACTTTGACGGAGCCATGAGCAAAAGCACGTCCAATGTGTCAACCGCAAGTGCCACAGTCTCTGCTGCCACTAACACTGAAAACACTTCTGCCAGAAAAGTATTGCCAATGTCTATTGCTAGGCAAGACTTAACAGCTGTAACATGTACTGAAGATGGCAAAGGTAGGTTTCATTGAGGTTCAGAAGTGCTGCTCTTTATCTAGCTGCATCTGTAGAGTTGGACAACACAAATTTCTTTGCACAATGCAATTTTCTAAATGTAAATTTAATCAATGTAGTATGGCAGCTTTAGAGAGGGCACACCTCTTTTCCTGACAGCTTTCAGTTTGCATGTGAGCTATTTTTGGTATAAGGTACTACAGACCATGATTAGCTGCTTCAAAAGCTGTATTGTGAGCTTTATTGTGAGCATTTGTTTAATGCTTTATTTATAATGCTTTCCTCTAGGTTTGTATGTAATTGTAATAATATGTTATTATTTGGTGCAAATTTTTTCTCTACACCCAGTTTCATGGAAGTGTCTATAATAATTAGGGATTGACTAGTCAAAGCATTTTCAATAGGCTTGTGCAAATACATAACAATTTCATGCTTATTGGTTGATGTGCTGTTCCTAAAAATGTAGATGTAACCTCATTCACTGCGTTGGTCTTTGAAGTTGCTCATGATTTGGCTCCTGCATTTTAATAGTGCTGTAAATATTTAGCTGTGCTTTCTTCTTTTTCTGTACATGGCTGAGGGTGACAAGCTAAGATGGCTGTTCATCTAAAGATCCAAGTTATGCTTTATGAGCACTTTGAAAATTATTTAGTGGCTTTTTATTTTTTATTACTTTTTTTGAATTTTTTTTTTTGGTGAAAGTTTCAAATTCTAACGTTTTCAAGTTAGAATGGTGTTTATTGAGGGCAAAAGGGTCCCAAAACCCACAGGTGCAAATTTCAGTCAGGCTGGCACACTTAGAGCAGATGGAGGACAGAGCTGGGAAGAGGAGATTAGGCCTTGGTAGCTGCTTGTGCAAAGCCCAACAAAACAAGAAATAAAGCTGTGGAGCTGAAGGAAAAACATGAGCTTCTGGATTGAGCTCGGGCTCTTGTCAGCTTGGAGCTGCCTACAGTGATGGCCTCACCTCAGGAGTCTGTGCAGACTTCATGAATTTCTGAAGTGAAATGAGGCTCAGTGTATGATGCAAGATGCAGAACCAGCTGAATTGAAAATACTGGCTTTGTGAACTAAATTTTCACCAAAATTCATATATCCAGAGATGTGAACTGTTTTGCCACCTTAAAAACAATTTGTTTCTATAGATTTATAGATGATGTGAACTGTATCTATAGATTGTGACGTTATATGTAAACACAGGACAATACTTGCACATACATATATATTTTAAACACTCTGACTTAATAGGTGCTCTGCAGAGCTGACTAAGTCCTTTTGTCATAGCTATTTCAACTTTGCAAGCAGTCCTCCTTGTATTTGTTTTATAGATTTGCAGGCTATTTTATTTTTCCTTTTGGCCAGAATTTTTTCTTCTTTCCCAGCGCAATCATTGTTTATCACTGTTTGAAAATTATCACTTCTCTGTGCATCTCATTATGTAGATGCTATAAGAACATGCAAATAAAATAAGTGATGTGTCATAAATATGATAAAGAATTGGAGAAATGTCAATCTAGAATTTGATTCATGTAACTGTGTATCAGAAACATCTTGAAATAACAGTTACAGCCCATGTGCTGCTGGTATGTTGATGATTTCCCAGGAATTGATTAAAATTCTAGCATTGATTTTTTTTTTTTTATCATTTATCTCTTGTTATTAAGGGTGTATCTCTTTCCTCTTTGTATGATAGTGAATGCTTCCCATTTTATATTCTGGTTGCAGGTCTTGTAATCCCTCTGGGGCTCAAGAATATAGGGTTAGATCGCTTTGCACCAGTGATCCTAAACCCTGTTTACAGTGGCTTTCTCGTTTTCATTTTGGCTCAGGACTCTTCTGTGTGAAGCTTGTCTGTGAACTTACCAGCACCCTAATTACCTAACCATAACTGCTGGTGTGCATGATCTTACCACATAGTTAAATCCTCTTTTTCATTCAAATGAAGTGAAAAGTAGTTGTACCCTGAGGTAAAAGGAAAAAACAAACAAACAAAGAGAACAATAAAACACCAACAACACCCAAAACGAAACCCTGAAAACTCACTTTCAGTTGGTGCATATCCATGGTGACTTTATTTGCTGGTTTTATAGAGGCCCTTTTTGTTAATGAAGGTTTTCTTGTGCTGTATAGTAAACTTGAGATGGAGCAGGTCTCAGAAGTCACTTGGAACACGATGGCTTGTAGAACTTGATGGAATTCTGTCCCTGCAGCAGCTGGGCATGCTGGCAGCTCAGACTTCATGGCTTTATTAGCTGAAATGTGTCTTCGTATTTTTGAATCCTGTGGACAGTAGTTGTCAGATGAGATTTCTTATGGCAGCAGCTACTTTAAATTGTTTTAAACCTTTAATTACTACTCCAAATTTCTTAGCAGGTCAGAGAGGGGCTTTTGCTGCCAGAATAGCTTGTGCTAGTACACTGCTGGGAGGTGAAAGGGAACAGACTGGGGACAGGATGTGGTACTGGCACCAACAGTAGCCATCTTCTCTGGCTCCTATTTACCCTTCTGCCTAGTAAACCTTGCACTAGGCTGTTTAACTAGTTTATATCAATGGTGTGGGAGCCAGTGGGCCTCAACGTGGACTTGAGGAGCAAAACTGAAACCTGAAAGAATGAAGAAAAAGTATTCATTGGAGTTACTGAGGGTTTTTTCCCTCCAAATTATTTAGACTGAAAATGTGTTTTTGTTTTCTTGCATAACACACAAACTGGTCCTACGCCCTTAATGTGAAGTTAATGTTGTTAGAGGAAGTTGCTTCACGGCGTTAGTGTGGTAAACCAGTATGTTTTATAATATTTAGGGCAAATTTTTCTTTTGCTTTAGATTTTATACCAAGTTTAGGATTATCTTGTATATGAAAAGATCAACTTCTAAAACTCTAGGAGAAAAATTGTGTTTTTTAACTTATCTAAATGTCATATTTGATTTAGATGCTGATGCTAGTGAAGATTCCTCTCCCCCGCTCCCAGAAAGAACACCAGAATCATTTGTATTAGCAAGTGAACAGAGTGAGTTTTTGATGTTTGGTGATAATTGGAGATAAAATATGAAGAGCATGTCAATATTGTATTGTATTTGAATACCCCTGATTTTTGGTTAGTCTGTTGGAGCAAATTGTAAAATGGAATGAAAACTAGCATGTGTAGCTGCTTATTTTGAGGTTTAACTTATACGCACCCTTGAACACAGAAATTATTTTTCATTTTCTGACTAAGTATCCAATTATATGATATTTAAGTAATTGGAGACTTCAATATTAGTGGAACTGGTTTTCAGTCTGAAGGGTATGGAAATGAGATGATACAATGGGAAGATGCAATACAGTTAAGGAATTTCCCAGCTGTTTTAGTTTCCTACTACTCCCAGGTAGAGAATGGGTACTCACATGAACAGTGTTTATCTGATTCCCCTTTCTTGGGCAAAGGAAAGATGATGACACCTCATTCTGCAGTGCATGTGGTGAACAAGCCCAGTTTGTCAAGTTTAATGTGGTTCACTCTTTGCCTGTGTCAAAAGGGTAACTGCAACAGAAAGCTGACACTTACACATTATGTGCTTCTATTATCCTAGTCCATGCATCAAGCTAGTAATGGCAGAATACAAAACAGATTAAATGAAATTAAGTGATCAATTAGGTTGATGCTTGGTACCTCTCAGAAAACTTGATGTCATGTAGTTATTTACTGAGGCTTTTGTTTAGTGTCATTTTGAAACTCAAAAAATTTTGGCCCAATAGTTAATTTAGATATTTTCAGCATAAAAACATTGAAGTTCTGTAAATGTATTCTTTGATCATCATAAGTATAGGTAGTTGAGTCAGAGTGATCCTTTCTTTGGGTATTATGGATCTGCTGCTTTTCTGTGACCACACAAGGAACAAAGCTGTTTTCTTTAAAAAAAAAAAATCTCTCTCTAGGACTGGTATCACTAAAACCACTTCCGTTTTGTTTGTCTTGTTACATGATGTCAGTAAAGGACAGGTGTGGCTGTTCTGACTTGTATGTTTACTTAGGAGTTCTGAAAAACACCTATTATTACTGCACAGCTGATGTAACAAAAGTTCTAAAACGTCCTTGAAAGAGAAGCCAATTCCCCTGTTGATTAGGAACCCTGAAAGGAACAAAATGAACATCCACAATGCAAGCACTGCAGTCTTGTGGTTTGAGTTATATTGTGGCATTTTGCCTTATCTGGAGCACTTCTCATATAAAGAGATTTTCATGTTTTTACAAGTATTTAATTAAAAAAAAAGATTTAGAGCACATTTCTAATGCTGTGTAGTAATGCCTCATCATGAGGAGAACTGAAGTATGTTGAGTTGATTTAATTCCCCCTAGGCACGCCCTTGCTGAAGCCTGTTGTGATTGCACAGTCTGAGTGGAGTGTGTTACATGATCAGCACCTGCCCGAGCAAACAGCCTCCACGGTAAGTGCAGGAGACAAGTCTGTACTCATCAGTCATTTCTGGTTTGGTTGGGAGCTACAACAAAAAGCAAAATACATACTTGTGAGAAGTTGCAGCTGTTGGTCATCTACAACTGGCCAGTTTTTCCTCTGCCTGAGCTGCTGGATTGATGTGAAGAGCATGTTTTCTTTCCAATAAAATTATCTGGTTTTCTAAGGTCAGCAATATTTTTAAAAGGAGTCATCCTTAATATATCTTAAATGATGGCCTTAAGAGTATAAATATGCTGCTTTTAGGGAGCTTGCTGCCTGCCCTTAGTGGATCTTAGGCCAATTCAAAGTGGAAGAGAACTGCAGTCTCTTGTCTAAGCTGCTGCATGAAGCAGAGCCTCAGTCCAGGCTAACCAGAGCTTTTTCCAGCTGGGTCCTGAAAAACTCCAGAGATGGACACTTCTTATCATCTGTGGGCAACCTGTTTCACTGCCTGAAAAGGTTTTCCCTTATGTCCATATTTATTTTAAACAAACCATTTTTTGCCCATCAGATTTCACTTTTCACTCATCCAGCTCAAAGTCATCCAGCATGATCCAGGCAAAACTTTAAAAGCATATAGATCCTTTTTACATTTGTCACTTTTTTTCATGTGCCTCCCCATACCTCACTTAAAAATATGACAAAAAAAGATAGATGTGAGTTTTCAGGGACTGTAAATGTAGTGTGAGAAATAACCTACTTAAATTTGCAAATAAATTGCAGTGCCATGTTTTTAAATTTTTATTAAATGCAAAGGTTCTCATAGTAAACTATCTTATTAACTACTGTAGCATTTTTTGTCGACATTGAGTCAAGTAAAAAATGTAAAGTAGGTATTTCCATGAATGTTACATGTTTTTGGTGATGTTTTCATAATCTTAAATTTCTGACTTTTTAGTTTCTTGGAAGTGGTTTGTGTAATTATTTTATATATCTCTCATTAACAGAGTTTGAAAACAACTTCACCTATACTACCTGGTAAGTGGTGGAAAAGCTTTTCTAATTTTTTTTTCAAAATACATTTTTCCTACTGAACAAAAATTTGCTTGAACTTGGTGTTTGCTGTGAAGATATTGTCAGTATATTGTCAAATGTACTTATATTATACATATACATATATTGTTACCTATGATGTCTAAGCACCTTTAGTTTAGAAAGAACATGAACAGATGCCTTTATGTTGATGTATTGAATAGCACTGTGAGCTTTTGCTATAAATAGATGCTATGTGGGATTTCAGCTATCCATACAAACTAACACAAAGTAATAATCCAGATTTGGCAATGGGGAATATGTTGCTGTCACTGAACATCTACTTCATAAACAATTTTCAAGTATTGCTTTTAGGAAAAGAGAAATTGGCTTTGAAAGCTTTATTTTTGCAAATAATATTTGCTGCCAGTTGTTTTCTGGACTGTAATGACAAGTGGCATTGCCACAGTGGTGACTAAGTGAATGTTGTTACAGTGAGGGGTTTGTGTGTTTTCCAGATCGTCCTGAACGAAGCAACAAAACACCAACTGACATTTTACCTCAGATTTCTTTTTCTGGTTCCACTGATACAAGAGGTCAAATTTCAGAATTTCCTGCAGAAGTAACAGATATTGGTAATTACAATTCTTTCAAAATATGATCACTAGATGACTTAAACAGGGGATTCAATATCAGTACTGGTTCAGATAGCTGCTGCTACTGCCACCCTCCCATGCACTGAGATGCAGAACCCAGACAAATAAGCCTGCCTAGTGTCTTCAGGAGTGCTGAAGGAGTTTTCCCCAGAATAAATGTTTAAATAATTCTTCACTTTGAAAAAAACCCAAAATGTACAAAATATAGAATTTGTCAAATGGGTTATAATTTTTGTAAAGCACTGAAAACTTCCAGAAATAATACCTGATAACTGCTTAGGTATGCAGAGAATGAGGAAAAAAAAGATAACAAAGGCTGTAATACTGTATTTACTGAAAAGTACTTTCCAGTGAGGTTTAAGTACTGAACTATAATGATATACAAATTCTTCATATTTGTATTTCCTATTGCCAAAGTGCCTTCAGAATTCCTCATATCACAAACTTGTTTTCTAGCCCTGAGAGTAAATCTGTTCTGTAAGAGCTGGAGCATGTCTTAGTGATCTACTGACTGCTGCCAGCCTTTGTGAGCCTGTGTTGTCCCAGAAGACAAAAGTATTAAATCCATTTCTTTCCTTAGGTTTTGGTAACCGCTGCGCAAAGCCCAGAGGACCAAGAGAGCCACCCTCAGAATGGACATGATCCAAGACCCAATGGACATACTATCGATAAATTATACTGGAAAACTCAAGTGCCACTGAGAACTAGAGAAACAGTGTTCCACTTTCCTGGGGGGCAACTAACACAGAGCAGTGTAGATCTAACTATCAATGGTACATTCTTGCAGTGCATCCCATGCAAAACCTGACACATGGTTCACAACAGTGGATTCCAGTATTACAACCTGACTTTGCTGGGGCCATCTACCTGCCTTACTACACTTAGGAGAAAGTATTGCATATGATTTATTTTGTAACTTCAAGTATTATTGCCTTAATGTCTTTTAACCCTGTTACACGCTGCTTGTAGACATATGTTAATATAGTAATACTTTTGACAGATTGTGTTTATGGACTACTTTTTGCTAACATTTGATTACCATGTATGCATTATTTTGTATATGTACAGGGCAAGTAAGTATATAATTTGATAAAGTTGCAATCATAAAATATTAACAGAAGATGTAAGAAATCTCTGCATGATCTAAATTTTTGTGTACCTTATTTGTAAATTATTTGCCCTGAAGTTTTAGAAAATAGTTTCTGGGGTTTTTTACAAAAATTGCTGGACACATACAGCCAGAATTGCAGGTTAGCAGAGATAAAGATTGTAATGCATTTTGTAAATTGTAAGCAAAAGGTTATTTTTATATTATATACTGTTTAATTGTCAGACCTGATTTGTTCTGGTTTTCATCTAGTCATGGAGATTCAGTAAGTGCCTTGGAACAGTATTGAATTCTCTTAGCCTGTGTATGTTACTTCAGTGTTTTGAGTTCATCTGGGATTAGATTATCAAAAATATTTGTACGTTTCTTAGTATATTTGACCTGCCAGTAAAAGTGAAACCATTTTACATAATCAACACTCCTTAGTTTTCATTTTAATGTTTCATCAGTTGCAATCTTTAGAAAATTAATCTCTGTCACCTTTCTGTATAGTAGGATTTTGCGGTTTTAATATGGCGTGTTTCTAATTTAGGAAAACCAGAACACACTGGTAAAAGGACTGTTTCAATACCACTGTCTTCTCTTACAGATGGGGAATACAATTTTTGTTGTTCAGCGACTGTGTATGTAAGAAAGCAACTTATATGAAGGTTCACCTGGAGCCCTTGCAGCTACACTGTATCTTGGCAATATATTATGTCAAGAGTTAATCCTTATAAGGATTCCTTACTTAAACATTTCTGTAATACAATCTTTAAATTAAAGAAAGTAAAAATCTCACTATGGGTGTTTTTACTCTTAGGGAAGAAAACTCTGTCCAGAAGCAAAGTGTAACAGAGTGAAGGATGGCAGTCTGGCTTAGCTTACAGATCTCATACTTGAACGGAACACTGACATTCAGAACCTTATTTTTAGTAACTACTTTAAAAGTTCTGGCTAGCAATAATGTCAGAGAAGCAAAGAATGTGTAGAAGAAAATGTTTATTTTAGGTAGCGAAACTATATTAATCTAAACTTTAGCCATGGAAACACTGTCTGATCTACTACTTGTACCTTTAGTGGCTCTGCTAAAAGAGAGCTAATGCCCAGATAGCAGCACTGTTGTAACTTCCTGAAGGTACATAACTTGCAATTACTGTCTCTGACTGTGGATTTAATCACCATGTGCTTGGTACATGTGACAGACTGCCAAGCTGGGGAGCTCTTTCAAAGAACTGTGTGCACTAAATACTTCCCATGGATGTAGTTTTGCAATTATTCATTTAAAAATAAATAATTCAATGATATATGCCATCTGGGACAACCTATATCAACTATATTCCTGATCTGTAAACAGTTCAGACAGCTGGAATGTTCTGCAGTTGGCAGAATAAGGCTGGCCTGAACTTTGTCTCCCTTCCCTCACGTTGCAGATGATTAGCTCAGACTTTCACTCTTATGGAGCTCCTGTGGATTTGTAATGTGAGATGGGCTGTCAGCACCCCTGGGCAGTCCAAATCATTGGAACTTTTAGGAAAAAAGTTAAAATAAGAAAATTTCCAAATATGTTTTGGACGTACTTTTCAAGGATCCCTTCCATATTTGTCCACCAATAAAATACAAAACTGTGCAGGTAGTAGATTTTGTGTTTTTCACATATGAATTTCACTTATAGCAAAGGCTGACCCAAATCTGTGCACTACGTACAAGCCATCTGGTTATGTTTAAAGTATATCCAGGTTCATCTTTTTTCCCCCTTAGCTTTGCACACATTTGGATCCTATTCTGGGCTGAGTTTGTCACAGAAAAACTCAAAGAAAGGTTGCAGCCTTTCTTTGATTTAGTGATACAAAACTGCAATTGTCCTATATGGATTTCTGTTTCCTTTGACAGAGATGAGTCACAACTTGCTGTTCCCTGCTTTGAGTTTCACATTTTCACCTATTGTATTTCAGATAAGCTGACACTTTTAAGAGCAAGGTGAAACCTGCCCAATGTCATTACTTTCTGTATCTGCTCTTGTGATTACTGCAGGTCTGGATGCTTTAAGCTGGGGAGTTTCACATCATAACTTTGAAATATTATCATCTTAACAGCTTCATCAAAAAACCCCAAGAACTTTCCTTGTGGTTTATTGGAAATGGAATCTAAAAGGGTTTAGAGTATTATATTGGCTTGCAAATTATCACTGAAGCCATTTTGTACATATATTGAAATCAATCCTGTTTGGTTCCAGTCTTCCATGTTATTTTTTCTGAAAGCAGTCTTCAGCTTTCATCTCTGAAGTGCAGCTTTTAGGCATTGACTTGATCACTGTAGCAAAGAAGCAGTAATGCTACTCAAGCCAGCAATTTCTATTAATAACCACTGCATCGGTTTGTTTGTCCTTCTGTATTTTTCTAATATATAATTAATTTTTTCTAAAGGTATTAATATTGAATAAATCATGCAGTGAATTATCACATCAAAAGAAGAATGAGTTCTCTATGCTTTAGAAATGTGAATTCTCAAGTCTCAAGAAAGCTGACCTCTGCCTATACCACTGCTTATCTCTATTACTCAGCATATTTAAGGTTGTGCATTGATTTGGCAGGTAACTTTCTATTTTGGTAGTAATTAGAGCATTACTCCAGCACTTTTATTTACTGGCTAGGAAAACCTGCATTTACACGTAATTTTCCTTAAAGAAGTTTCTAACTTGGGAACTGGGCAGAACAATGAAAATCTCAAAGAATTACCTCTGGGGTTTTGTATATTGGAATCTTGGATTGAGTTTCTTTGGAGATAAATCTCTAAATGAATGAATGAGATCAAGTGCGATGCAGTGACTGGGCAGTGTGATAACCTTGTGCAGCTGGAGCAGTTGCTTTTAGCTGCAGGTCAGACTGTTGGGAAGCACCCAAATACAAAGCTCTTGCCTGCAGCATAACCCTGGCATGAGAGAGGGAACTCGGCAAGAGAGGGTTGGGCTAGGGAAAGACTTGCAATGAATATTGCCTTGAAAAGGGAATTTTGAGGAGGAAAAAGGAGTTAAGGACTTGGGACAGTGGAACTGAGCAACCAGATAAAATTGCACACAACTGGGGCTTTGAGAATTTTCTCAAGGCTTGAGGGAGGAGTAACATCTCTGCTGTATAAACAAACAAGTTGCAATTCCTACAGCCCATTGCCAAAGAAGGGCCTTTCTCACAATCCTAAAAAGCTCTTCAGCTCTTGAGAAACTGAAAAAGCTTCTAAGGGAGGTTGTCCTGTGTGGGCTAAAAAGCAGGGTTAAATGCATGGAACATATGAACCAAGGACAGAGCATAGGTGGGGCCAGCCAGCACAATGCACTGACTACTCTGGAGCCCTCTCAGTATCTAAAGCCTGTTAAGACGACAAGGCTGGGAAGTGGTTAATAACAGGCTTAGTAACATCCAGTTAATAAGAGAGCCAGGCTCTCTGATGTGACTTTTTCAATGCATGTACTTAATCAAAACACAGGTTTGCCAAGTGTTGGATCAGAGGAGGAAAATAACTTTTCTTTCTCCTAGCTGCAATGCCATGCTATCCTTGAGACCTGTACCAAATGCTTCACTTCATTGCTTCTAAGACTACATGGCAAAAGCTTAGTATTTGCAGTCTTAAAGCAGTGAATAAAATGTTGTTTGCTATTTTTTGATCTATTCAGTTGTAGGTGCTGTAATAGTTGATTTCTTTAACAGCTTAACTCTTGCCTCTGAACTTATATTGTGTCTGTATGAAGAACTTACTGTGGTAAAGCCAAGGTAAGAAATCAGTTTTGCATTTTGGCTTAAATTCTGCGAAGTTACATACGCTGTGCATGTAAACAGCTGTGGTGAGCTCAATGCAGGCATTCATCCATGGGGCTGAGTGTTGTGTGTCTGTGTTTGCAGTTCTGGGGCACTCGTAAGGACAGTGGTTAGCTCTGCCTCAGGCAGCCTGACTGACCTCCATGGATTTCAGGTAGTGAGATGGAAGTTGTCTTTCACATCTACAATTCCTGCTTTGATCCAGAGTTACAGTCCTTAGTATAAAAGATCACAGGCAGGCAAAAAAATTGATCTTTTGGGTAGGTAGTGCCACAATCTCATGGAGAGCTTGACTGTCAAGTCAAATGAAGAGCTGGACTTGGATCAAAGATGATGCCATTGTTCAAACATGGAGTATCAAAGACTGCTGAGCTTTTTTGCTTACTTGACTCCACTCTTCACCAGAAGATTCCTGTGTGTGGTTCCATCCCAGTATATATTCCACCTGCAACATCTTTGGCCTAATGTTAAAAGGACCAAAAAACCACATCAGGTTCATAATCTGAATGTTTTCAAGTCTTTTGCTACATTTGTTCAAATTTTTATTTGCTTTCTTGCTGTTTTCACATTAAATGGTGTATTCCTTGTTCAAGTGAGCCTGGAGAAGCTGGCAGGAAGAAGACACAACCCTTGTGAGGAAACATGCCAGCTCTGGTGTACATTGGCTGTAGCCGTTCTTTTATTTGCCCCATCTCCAAAATGTATATGCTTTATGGTGAATATTTAACTTTGTAATATCACACATTTTAACAGCCCTGCCCAGTGCAGTTCTCATCTTAGGGTTTCAGTCTTCCCTGCACTGAACACTATTTTGCTGAAAGTGAAGGAAGGTTGGGCCTGGTACACTCTTAATTCCACATGTTATTGTGATATCTGGACACAATTGAACCCACCAGTGAAAGGCTGGCAGTTTTGGCAAAAAGTAGTACTGTAGCTTCTGATTTGTTTCATTAGAGACAATTGAAAGCTAAAATAGCCATCCCTGTGAACTCCAGCAAGCAATCTAGGGTTACTTCTCCCACTGATGTTGTCAGGAAAATTAATCCACAATCACCAGAGGTTTATGTCCAAAAAGGAGACAGAGGAGTCTTGTTACTTTATGGGGCATTCCCCTGGGGTCTCTCAAATCGTTAGAGGACACAGCCTCTTTTTTATCCTAATTTCCTGGCCGCATTTCCCTCTCTCTTTCCCCACTGGCTGATGCTCTTGAGAGATACAGACTCCCCGAATCACCTAACAGAGACCCCCTTCTAAGGTATACCCCCCTTTTTATTTTCCTGTGGAATTTATGGTTCTTCCCATTGCTTCTCTTCATCTCTCAGTATCTATCTTTACCTATCAGCAAACCCACCGTTTGTTTGTAAAGACAAATCCCTCTCACTCCTTGCATCAATCAGTGGAATTCCTCCCACTGTTTCTTTCACCTCTTGGTATCTAGCTTTTATCTATCAGTAGACCCACAGTCTATTTGTAAAGACAAATCTATCTCATTCCTTTCAATGTGAATGGTTCATACCATCAGGCTTTTCTGAAAAAGCACTTGTACACTGGTTTTATAAAAGTTAATTTAAAAATTGTTCATAACTCAGGTCATGAGATCTGTTGGGAGTAATTTGTGAGCACTTCAGAAGTCAACTTAATGGTCTCTGCTTGGTGTGTGGTAAAAAGTGAGTCTGACAGGGTTGGGAAGAACAAGGAGCATGTAGTGCCAGAGGAGAAAGGTGGGAAGAGCCGAACTGTAGCAAGTACAAGGGGGAAACTGTCTCTGCCTGTGGGTAATAAAAGGCTGAAGTGAACTTGTTAAGCAGGTTCCCAGTTTTGTAAGCTCCTCAGAAGGGCAGAGAGGTGTGGCTGGGTAACAGGAATGCAGCGCAAGGAAGATGCTTCTTTAAATGGGTTGGATTTTCTGCTCAAATCTGTCATTGAGTACCAGCCTCTTGGGTTTTGCCTGATCAGGCCAAGACAAAGACTACTCCCCATGGTGGGAGAAAAATAAGGATAATAACCTAATAAAGATAAACTGACCCTTGAAACATCCTGGAGTGGGTGGGAGGGGTAGAGCCTTGAAGAATGTTAAGTTCAGAAAGCAACCTCTCGTCAGGGATTTTGGGACCTCAAGGTGATACCTGAACAAGGGAACTTTATGACACCATTGCCATGCAATGAATACATCTTTGTCTGCCTGTTGACATGTAAATCACTGGTAAGAAGGAAGCAATGCAAGTAGTTCTTCTTGTAATGTAAATCAACCTTTATTGATTAGGACTAGTGAGACACCTAACAGCTCTGAAAAGCTTTGCTGAGCAGCTTTCTCCTTCTGCATCATCAGACGGCAAATTGATCAAGTTCATTGATGCTGGAAAGAACACTCAAGTGTATTTTTTTTTCCCTAAATCTACCCTTTTTGGAAATAAGTTTTCAGACCCTACAAAAATATTTCTACAGATAAATTAGTTCTTTACAGTTTGGATACTGGGTGGTGATCAAAGTTGTCCTGAATTTACTTTTCTGGTACTTCTGCCTTTCATATGTTCTGTTTAGAAAAACTGAACCTTCATTTGAGCAGCTATTTCACAACAGGGAGGGTGGTCTCAGACTCCCTGATAAATATGAAAGGGGTTGTCTACTCTTACAATTTTAAAAAAATGAAAAACATCGGGCCTCCTTTGGACCTCAGGCACCTGCCAGCCTCCTCTGGGTGCTAAGTAGGAATGGCTACGTGAGCCAAAAGGTCTCTCTTAGAGACCTTCCATGTTAGTCCAAATGGTTGAGCTCAACCCTGCCTCAAGAAGGGGTTTGGCTCCAAGAGAGGCAGCTCTGCTCTTGGGCCTGCCTGCAGTCCCCAGATCACAGGGAGGTGTTTTGGAACAGAGCAGTGTTTGTCACTGAACCAATCCTTTGTTTCAGCCATTCAGAGCTCTTCCCCTCATCACTTCTGGAACCTGTGATGTGCTCTAGGGACTCCCCATAACACATAAAATGTATAGATGCTCTTACAGACCACATCATGGGCCTATCTAATTTATATTTGAAACCATGAGACAAATCCTCCCTTTGTTAGTAACCAAAATATGTGTAACAGTAAGGTCCAGAGAAAGGGCAGTGGGGTATGTCACTGCTTGTAAACTGCTGCACACTTCAGTTACATAATTCAGAAGGCTGGCTGGAGTTTTTATTAGAATTTTTATCTTAATGATGTTATGTATATATATCAAGCAAGCACTTTTTAGTGTCCCTTCTTTCAGTGATTAAGAATGTGTGAAGAATTTTTCCATCTGCTTCTTCCTCTCCCTCCCCATTAACTCTGATCATCAGAAGCAACCAGCACAAGGGAGCTCACTTGGAGCAGCCTCTGGGCCAGAGTCTGTGGTCAGATGACAAATCTGTCCTGCATGTTTACTGGAAGTGGGGCTATCCATCATGCAGGCTCAGCATTCCTGCCTCTAAGCCAGGACAAGACCGTACAAGTAACAAGGTACAATTGTGATTTCACATGAACAGGCTGGGAGGAGTCCACTTATCTCCCATTTCAAGACTGTGATCTAAGGCTGATAGTGATGTGTTAGATTTACACTGAAGATAATCATCCCATCCTGAGTGAATCCCAAAGCCCCTAACTGCCATCCAGTACACATACTTAAACATTTTTGGGTGATTCTATACTATGAGATGCTTTCCTAGTGCCATGCTCTAGAAATTTCAGGTGCAATTATCCTCCAGTTACATTGGTACATCAGAGAAAAATCTGAAGACATTATGGCAAATGCATTTTCTTTTTACTTAAAACAGTTTGTCTTAAACTGTTTCCCAGAATTACCGTGGGCACTGATGTGAAGAGGCTCTATTGTGGAATAAAATTTGTGAACAGATAGAAAGCTCTAAAAATCCAAAATTGTGGATTTTTCCATGAAGATGTTGTTTATGTGACCGAGAAGCTGAGGTGAGCAGTGAAAGATTAACTGCTACATCTAAGTAGCTGTTTATTTTCTTTTTATATATACACTTACAAATATAAACAGCTACTTTGCAAGTAAGTGCCTGTACCTAAGACACAAAACGTGAATTTCCTAAAACTAAATGTACTCCAAATCAAGGTGAGGTTGGATGGGACTCTGAGCAACCTGGTCTGGTGGAAATTGCCCCTGCCCATGGCAGAGGGGTTGGAATGAGATGATCTTTAAGGTCCTTTCCAACCCAACCATTCTATGACCATTCTTTGATCTGTTTATCATTCCATAAGCCTTTAGGGACAGGGAAAAAAAAAGCCATCAGGAAATCCATACGGATTTCAATTCATTGACTTGAACTCTTTGGTAACAATAAGAGGTATGCATACCTCATAGAATTGCTCGTTAAGGAGAGTTTGTGCCTTTTCCTTCATGGAACGGTTTGGGTGGGAAGGGATCTTAAAGATACATAACAAGGCTATGTCAAAACTTATACCAAAAAAGCCCTTAGTCAAAACCAAACTTGTTCCACAATCACCTGTGAAACCATTGGAATCTCCTGTTGAAAGACTTCCATAGAATTTCCAAGCTGATATGAATGACAGGATGGGGTATGGGGCTAAATAGCCCAGGCAGGCACAGCTCAACTGGAAATGTGGCTGCTTTAAGTCCTTGTCATAGCAAACAGATATCAATTCCTGTGCTTGCTGAAGCAAGACTTGCAGGTCCTTCTCTTCATGATGTTTGGAGTGGCCTGCAGCTGGAGCATCAACAAGCAGAAAAGATGGTGATTTCCAGGCACAGCCCACAGAAAGAGCCCTTCTCTCATGGTCTCCCCTTCCCCAAGGACGTGAGCAGCCACGGTCTTGCTGTAGCAGCTGCAGTAGATCTGCTGAGATAGAAGGTTTAGACTCTGTATTGTGTTTTTTAAAAAGCAGCCAGGATATAGTGGACAAACTCTGGAGGGATTTAAGTGAAAGTGGATCTAATGGTACTGGATTCTAAAGGAAATGAAAAAATAACTACTTGTTAAGTATCTGTACAGATCTGTGCAAAGCAGCAGGGAATTCAGGTATCTCAAATTGCAGTGAGGCTGTTAATCTGTAGAACATCCAGAGCTGCAAACCAGCAGCTTCATTTGAAGAAAATGAATATCTTAATTGTTACTGAAATAAGAAAATGGATAGGACTTTTATCCATCTCCTCCATATGTAAGGAAATACAGTTTTGCTTGGCTTGCATCCTCTTGATTTCATACTGATTTTAGTCATTATGTATCTTTTGTATTGAAAAACTCTAAAGATCTTTCAAATAGTCAAATTTTTTTTGGGTGCTATGAAGACAACAGCTAAGCAAAATGCCTTTCAACTGCAATCAGCTATCATTTAAAATTGTGTATATCAAGACTTTCCAAGTTTGCTCCATTGCTGTGATTGTTATTACACTTCAAAAAAGAAATATTGGAGCTGAGGTGTTTCACATGTCAAACACAAGTGAGGAATCCAGTTGTAAAGACTAAAGAGCTGTTATAGCAGTAATCTGTAGCTGTTTGAAAAAACATTAAACGAGAAACAAGTACCGTAGGTCCTCCCCGAAGTGTAAACTCCTTTTTGTGGTTTTTATGGATTCTATAAAATGTTGGCAGATGAACAGTGTAATAAAAATCATGAGTGTCCTCAGTTGTCTGCTCTGCCACACTTCCAAATGTCTAACCTACCACCCCTGAGCAGTCTGCAGAGACATCCACTGCTTCTGAGGGGAAAAAAGGCTTCTTAGGATAACCACTGCCTTGGTCATGGGTTGGATCAAAGATGCACGTTCCCATTGCTCAGGCATGGGGACACTGTCCCTTGCAAAGGTCAGTGGCAGGAGGGGGCAGTTCTTACCGCCCTGTGACAAGGCTTGTCACACTGTAAGCAGCTCCCAGTTATGAGCCAAGTTAGTCCCCAGTGTCTCATTTAGTTCAATTGTTTGGGTGGTAATTGCAGAAATATTTGGATATGTCACTGGTTGGTCTGAAAACACTGACTATGGAAAATGAGGCTCTTCTAAAATAAATCACACTTTTACACGATGAGACCACCTTTATCAGTACATTTCTGTGCACATAAGGCTAGTTTTCACCTCCATTTCCAAAGATGAATTGACTGACTTTCAATGAGTTTGAAGAAAAAAAGAATAGTATTAAAAATTACAATTAGCTAATTCTGCAGACAAAAAACAGCATAAAGATGTCTAAGTGTTATCAAATGTTTTCAATTTACACTTGGCACAATTATTTCCATGCTTGACTTAAGAACTGAGCAGATGCCAAACCAAAGAAGTAAGCACATGGAGAACAAACTGTTGGAATGATAAAGAGATTAAATAACATTTTTGAAAGCTGTTTTTGTATTTGGAGACCTGAGTAAGGCTACAAAGCATCACTTTGATAGGCAGCTAAGGACATAAAGCCAAAATACTCAACCTGTGTACAGCATTTACATTCAGCTTTTTATTTTATAGGGGCTGTCTGAAATTATTCTAAGTTTAGGTGAGCATATACACTAACTTGTTTAAATAAGTGTTTTCATTAACAACCATTTACATCAGCATTTCATAATTACCCTAATTAAAATGGCAACACATTTGTAATAAGCAGGCTAAAACCACGGGAAGCTTATTCTTAATGCATGTTGGATACAGGACTGCTTTGTGCCTGACATTTTTACTGTTATGGTTTTGCCTCATTTCAGTTTCCATGGTCTAAAAAGTCTTCATGGATTTCCCTAAGTGCATATAAAATTATAGATAAAAGCACATTGACATAATTTCCATAATCGGTTTAAAGGCTTCTGCTGAAAAAGATGAGCTCTGTGGTCTGTGTGTGGGGTGCTGCCAACACCCCTCAAGGACTGATCCCCACAAGGACTCCCAGTTCACACAGCTCTCTCTCTGCAAGGGACTGGAGCTGTGATACGAGACACTGCTGTATTTCTCTGTAGCAGTTTGATTTGGGGGCAGTGTTTTGACAGTGTTTCTCGAGACTGTATAATTTCAGTATAAGCATATGTATTTCTCTCTTTTCAGTTAATATCACAACAACTTTGTAATTCTAACCTGTATTTTACACAAGGTATACTGCTTGTATTTACCCCCTTTTTGCTAAAGACGCTCTTTATGCTGAAGCAGTTTTGGTGTTTCTCATCTTGTCTGTTTCATTCAGGAGTGTCCGCTTGGGGTGAGTGTGCCAGCTGCCAGAGGTTTAATTAAAGTAAAACCAGGTAGTAAGGAAGACACCCTGAAATTTAGTTTTAATACTCTGGAATGTGTGCTCACCATAGGTATGGTGGAACACTTTAATGGATCTGTGTGATTGGTGACAAAACAAGTGACAGGGACAACACCCCTCCCTCTAATGCCCGTACAACAGCACGACTGAGGAAGCTGAAACAAAGCCAGCTTCTGAATTTCATGCACCCTGCAATTTTCTCTGCTGACAAATGGGTATGAGATAGCAGCAGCAAACCTCCAAACATTAGTCACACTGCTTTCCAACAAGCAACAATTACATGTAATAGGTACTCTGTCATCTTGCTCCAGATGAATTTTATAAAGAATTCACTAATAAAAACTTGGCTTATGCTTACAAGCACAATATGCTACTTCAGAAAGCACAGGAAACAACTTCAGCTTGACCTGAGTTTATTAGCATATAGTCAGCTGTTAAACTTTGCTACATATTTATAAGTTTATTTGTCAGTTTTTAAATCTAGTGTTGAGCTATGAGTTCTCCTTTCATCAGTTTTATCTCTGTACCTATTTTCGTATTTCAGGGTTGCATTATGAGTCAATGCCATTTTTAGACATCCAAGCATGTCCAAAACAAAGTTCAGAAATATGAATTGTTTTAATTATTAACATTGATGTAAGTGCACATATCAAGATATTCAGCTATTTATACAGCTATCCAGCCTCATTAGCCTAATAAGTCTTGCTGAGCCTGCTGCATGGAGGAAAGTGATGTACTCCTAGGTGACTCTGGCATTTCACAGAGGTTGTGGTCAAGTTCCTTGAACCAAAACCAAGCCATAGAGCTTACTCTAGTTAAAGAACAAAGAAATGCTGCTCTTCTGTTTTGCAAAGCCCCCAAAAGCAAGAGGTGAAAATATGGTTGTGACTTACCTGAAGTTTGAGCATAATATACCGTTGACTTGGTATCAATACCACCATAGAAGTAAGATGAACTTGGTTGTAAAGCCTGTGAAGTTGAGACAGTGCCATAAGGTGCCTCACATTCTCACTCTAGAATCACCACAATCCAGTTTCCATTAGGGACTGCTATACAGGGATACCAACGGCCTTGTGTGCATCTCATGGCACCTGTAACATCAACTGAGAGAAAATCACTGATTTTGACTAAGGTAGATGGGTCCCCTTTACTTAACCTGGAAAAGAGACATGTCTATTCAAATGCACAGGTTTTTCTCACCCACTGATACAAATAAAACATTTCTGAGGGAGCAGAAGATGACCTTCACACTCATAAGCCCACTCCAGTTTACTAGCCCATCTACATATGGGTAGATTTGTACCTGCATTTCAGTCTGGAATTGGATGTGAGTTGAGTTTGCTCAAATACCTGTTGTGGAACGTTCCTCCTTTGACATAGATGCCATTTTCCCCATCAGGCCCAGAAATACTGTTTGAGTATACACTCTCACAGTAGTAAAACTTGAAACATCTGAGAAAAAAACCAGCGTTTTCTGGATACAGAAAATTTATTCTTTGCTGCTGTTGAGGTCAACACTGAACTGCATTCAGCCTGGTTTACAACTTCAAAAGAAAATTAAACAAAGGAGGAGATAACCAAGTGCTAGGAGCTTATTCTGAGGCTGATCAGTGGCAGCTCAAATGAAAACGGTGTGTGGAGCAAAAAATCTATACTTAAAACCCTGTTTGCCTGCTGATACAACACATACAGAACTTCGCAGAGCAATTTGATCTGGCTGCCATCTGCCAGGTTCGGTTTAATGTGGCAGCGACTCTGTTCTTCCAGCTGCATCCAGACCTCAGAGGTTACTGACCAGAGCGGGAGCCCGGCAATGCGAACACTCCAGGAAACTTCTGTTTACGTTCATGACGCTTCCTCCTAACACCAGGACTTGGGGGAATTTCAGTCTGCTCCTGAACCGCGGCTATGGCAACTTTAGACGCCAAAGGCACGGCCGGGGGGCTCCTATTTGGCACACTGAACTCAAATCCGTCCCCTGAGGCACGGCGGTCAATGATCCCGCTGGTGACAGACACCCGACTGTTCCGGTGGGATGGCATCGGCCCCTCGCACAGCCGCTGACCTTCGCAGCCTCCGCCTGCCCCCCATCAGGCCCTCCGCTTCCAGGCTTTATCTGACTCCCTCCGAGGATGCGGAAGAACGTGGAGAACTTGGGTTCAGCCCTTTACAAAGGGCACCCATCGAACAACGCCCTCGTCCCCGGGACATCCCGAGGGACCGGTGCATCGCCTTCCGGGGTACATCCACCGGGAACGGCGCTAGTCCAGACCTCCCTTATTCCTAAACAAACGCCCTTTTCAGGAACAGCCCGCGGGGCTGCCGGGATCTCGTCAGTCGCTCCCAGAGAGGGGAAGCCCAAAACCTGAGGCATTAACGAAACCCCCGGGATGCGCCGGGAACGTCCAAACCTTCCTTATCCCCAAACAAACGCCTTATCTCAGAAGCGCCGCCTCTCCCCCACTCCGGTGCCCGCTTCGCTCCCGTCACGTCCCCTCACGCCGTCCCCGCGCGCGCCCGAACAGCTCCCCCGCCCCCGCGCGCCCTGCGCACTCAGCCGAGCCACCGCCCCCAATCCCCTGAGAGCCCGCCTCCCCTTCCCGCTCTGCGATTGGTCATTCTCGCTGTCTGTCGGGAGCCTACCCTGCCCATTGGGCGAGGTGAGCGCTCTGCCCCGCCCCCCAGCGCTGTCGGTTGGGGCGAGCCGAGAGTAAATAGACGCCGGAGCTCAAGATGGCGGAGCCGCCCAGTCCTGGTCGTGGCGCGGCGCCCCCTGAGCAGGAGCCGCTCGGCGCCAGGGCGGCCCCGGACGCGAAGGGTTCCCGCGGATCCCAGCCGGCTGCCAAGAAGGTGAAGGGAGCCGAGGAGCGGAGCCTGAAGGGCGCTAAGCGCCTCAACGGCGAAGGGGGAGGCGGTGGCGGGAGCGCCAAGCAGCCGCTGCCCGCGGTCTTGCCGAGCTACAGCGGCCCCGCGCCGTGGGGCTTCGCCACGCTGCCCTCGGGCCCCTCGGCGGGCGCGGGGGGCTTCACGTTCTCCTCCCCGCTGTCCCGGAAGCTGCTGCCGCCCGCGGTGCTGCTGCCGCCGTCCGCCTCCCCCTCCTCGTCCCACCCGCAGCACCAGCACCGCCACCACCGTCACCGCCTGGCGCTGGCGGCCGAGGCGGGAGGTGGCGGCAGCGGCGGCAGCGCCAAGCCCAAGAGACCCAAGGAAAAGCGGGACAAGGAGAGGAGGAAGCACGGGGCGCTGCCCGTGGTCGCGGCGGCGGGAGATGGCGGCGGGGCCCTGAGCCGGGAGGAGAACGGGGAGGTGAAGCTGCTCTTCCCGAAAGGTGAGCGGCGGGGCAGCGCCGGCAGCGCGGGGCGGGAAGGGAGGGCTGGAACGGGCAGCGAGCGCAGGGGGCTCGGCGGAGCTGTCCGGCGGCAGCGGGAGGTGGCTGTGACCGGGGCTGGGGGCTGCGGGCAGTGCTGCACCCGGTCACACACCGCTGGCCTTGTGTAAGTGCGTGTGGAAGGCAGCGGCGGCTCAGTCCGCCGTCAATCCTGTCAAAAAAGGGGTGTGGAATTAGCGATGGCGTCAGCCAGAAGCTGCCGGAGGTCTTAGGTTTTCTTACCTATTAGGGAAATGAGGATGCCGAGTAATTTATTAGAAATGTGCGAACAAAGTGAATTGGGGAAAAACGGAGAACACGTTGCAAAACATCACCGTATTTTAAAAATTAAATCGTGGATGATCTCGTTTCTTAGGCTATTCTTTTTTACAGGCTAAATCGTTGGGTACTAGAGAGCGTTCAGTTAAAATTTAGATACTTAGACTTTTGAAATCTCATGTAGTTGCTGCTTCAGGCTTTCTTTATTTCTTGAAGATCACATCTGCTGAGGAATGCTCGAAGCCTTCAGGATAAGGGGAGGAGTGCTGGGTTAGTTCATTAGTGGGGCTGGACAAAAATGGCCATACGAGGTAGGACAAGATGTCAGCCGAGAGTCTTACTTGGATTCCTGCTGTGATCGACAGTAAATCTTGAGAACTAAAAGACAATACATGAATATATGAAGACAGTACAAGAATAGATGCTTTTATTTCTTGTGTGTCCTTTCCCAGTCTCCAGTGACCTTAAACCAGATGTTGATACTTTTATATTTACATTGAAATATGAGGAATTCGAAACATGCACTCCATTACCTAGTTTAATCAAGTTTCCTTTCTTTTAATGGAAGGATAAATTACAGCTGTTGTGTAAATTTAAGTTAGTTTGATTGTGGCCTGTACCTGTAATTACAGGATCAGCCAAGCTTGTAGAGAAATATCAATATGACTTTTTGTCTATTGATTATGTTGTCTGGCTGCCTTACTGCATTTTCCACTAATTTCCATTAATATCTTAGTCTATGATTCACTTACCATCAAAGGTTGTTTTGGGTTTTTTTTTTTAATTTACTTGGATCTTGATTGGTAGTGTACAAATAGGTTTTAAGTATGTAATTTCAGAGCTTTCAAGTGTCCCATTTTAGGGCTTTTCCCCCCCCTTATTCCTGTCCAAAAGGTGACTTGGAAAAAGTCTTTAGAATTATACTCATTACCCATTTGATGTTGGTGAAATCATCTTGTCTTCAAGGATAGCAGCTAAGAAACTCACCCAACAGCCTTCTAGCAAAGCTATGTAATTAATAATCATACTTGCTCAGATTGCCCTAGTGCCCTACCAGTGTTAGAGAGTCATGTTAGTATATCTTGGAACAATATTACAATAACAAGATGAAATATTCTTTCACATTGGTAAAAGAAACTGACACTGATAGTGTTAACTGAATAACTGATTTGTCTCTAAAGAGGAGATTCTGCACCTTGTATGTGGAAAAGATACTTTTCTCAGAGCTTATATACGGACAGGCACAAATTCTTTTTTTTTTTAATTGCTCTGTGCTCAGAACAGGTCTTTTTACCTCACATTTATTCCTTGAAAACTTATGTACATGTAACAAATTTTCAAAGGCAAATGATGCCTGTTTGGCATCTGAGTCTACAGATTTCTGTTTAGAGGAAGTAGTTTCTAAAGCTAAAATTTTGTGGCATAATTTCCTATATAAAAGAATAATTTTATTTGAATTAAACTGCAGATTATTTTCACATAAGGCTGTGAGAAAGTGAAGGATGCACTGAGTCTTCTGCTGAGAGCTGCCAGCTTTTCAAAAGTGGTTCAGTATTTGACTTTAGATTAAAAAACAGGTTTGTGCTGTTAATCCTGTGAATAATTTACTTTGCAGAGAGGAAAGGGAAAAATGCAGTTATAATGCAGGGAGAAAAGAATGGCTGGGGGGCAGGCACGTAGAATCCTAAGTACAGAGGAAAGCTAAGAATGACATTAAGGTGGGTGGCTGGAATAGCTGGGGCTTGTGCATTAGTGCTGAAGCTACGGCACAGACTGGAAAAAGATACCAGAGGGACTGTGGTTGCAGCATATGATGAGTGAACGTGGAATGAATTTGAAATACTGACATGAAAGGAAAATAGCAAGCAAAAGTGATATGGAGGTGATTCTGATCTTGTTTTGGGACAAAAGATACTATACTTAGGTGCTGTAGAAAAGGCCAGGAAGGTTAAAGGAAAGTAGAGTGGAAGGAGAATGAAAATTTTAGGCAGCATACAGGTAGGACATCAATGAATATAGAGGATTTGGGGTAATTATAAAAAACTGAAAAGCTTGCACATACAGAATATAATGAGGGGCGGAGAAGTAGGAATAAAATCTGCTCCTTTAGGTATAATGAGGTGAGTTTGTAGAAGCTGTCACTAGTGTATTCTAAAAATCAACCTTATGCAGGCAAGTGCAGCCTCTTCTTTCTGGAGTCTGCAATTAGACAACCTTTTTGCTTTTGCTACAGTGGAAAAGGAGCAGCAATGTGGAGTTGATGGTATTGATCGTTTTTCTCTCCTGGCATTCAGAACTGATACACATAACAGTGTTGCACCTGCCAGAAGAAAAATTGTGCCAGTGGGGAGACTAGTGGTGTAGAGGCAGAAACACCAAGAGATAAGCAGGTGGAATGGGTGAGAGTTCCTTGGTTGTTTTGAGGCTCTGAAAATGGACAAAGTCCACCTTCCTCTTTGCAGCCAAATTGGAGATTCATTACAGGTTGGTACATGGGATGGAGTGGAATTCCCCATAGTGCCAGTGAATGAGGAGGTGTTGTGTTTCTGGTCAGTGAGCTGTGAGTTCTGCTACACAGAGCTCTTAGGATGTGAGGAGAAAAAGCTTTACCTTTGTGAGAGAGGCTGATGGCCTGCACATATCTCAGTACTAGAAAAATGAGGAACAAAGCTAGGGGAATCAGGAGAAGAATGGCAAAATTTGTCTCATGAGATTGCTGATATAGACAAAATAATACAGGAAATCAGGATGTGCAGTGATATGCAGTGAGTGAATATGAGGTCTGACCTTGAGAGTAGTACCAACTGCGTTTTCCTAATTTTAGTTTAATTACTGTAATGATGAGAAGGGATATTGACACTGGGAAGGAAGTAGTGAGATTTTTCACCTTGCATTCAGAAAAGCTGATGGTAGGATCTGATGTGTGTCCTTTACTTGCAGTAGTAATTACGAGGTAAGAGAGTCTAGTTCTGAGGCTCTCCATCTTTCCTAAGTGATAGAAGATGTTGTGTTCTCAAAAATTTTTATATTTTCTTCAAGTCTTCATTTAAAGACTTCTCTGGTCTTTTTACTAACTGCAAAGAGCTTTAAGTTGCAGAGTCATAACCAGGCCTTACAGCTTGTGATTCCATTAAATGAATGGAGTTCAGTGAACCCTTCAGAGATGATCTACCATGCAGAGAACCTGAAAGAGCCTTTTGCCAACTGCATGATTTGTTCTGCAGATAACGAGGTTTAGGCTGTTTAAAATAAGCTCAGATTTCACTTGTCACGTACATTCTAATAGTGGAACTAAAGTTGTGCAATGTTTTTGTTTTTAAACTCGATGTCAGTCTGACAGAAGTGACTGCTGTTCCTGCTATGACTTTGCTGATTCAGTTAGTCATTTAACTGATACTCTGCTCTAGCAGTTCATAGTTGAAATTGTTTTCATAACAGTGCAAAGCTCAGCTCAGCCACTCCCCATTTCATTAGACAATGGTTGTCCAAAGCTTTTGGTTGTGGTCTCTATACTTGCTGTAAGGTGTAATCCAGTTCATGATCCACCTTTTCTTGTTTTCTTGCTGTTTCTGTGTACAGTTTCCCTCTCCCTCCCCCCTCTTTTTTTTCAATGATCCATTTGCTGATATGATCATTGCCTCAATGTGCAAGCAGTTGCAAAATGAGATTGACATCTTTTGACTTGCAGATGGGGATTCCCCATATGAGCAGGAAAACTGAAAATGGTGCTGTAGCTCTTGTTTTGAATATTAGTCTGGTTTTTTTTTAACTCTCCCTCCTTTGCCCACCCATCCCTGCCCTCCTTCTTTCTCCTCCTGTTTTTGAAAGATAGATAGGATTAGATTTCAGATGAGCATTTAGCAGTGATTCTTCTGCTAACTGTTACCTTGTATTGTGTGACCCTTCTGGGATTTTAGCTTTCAAGAAGTTAGACTTTTCAGTCTTAATAATTTTGATTTGCATCCAGTGGGATGCTCATTTCATAATCTCTGTTACCAAAGTAGATTGTAGAAAGTTTTGGGTCTTCTTTTTCCCTTCCTTACAACTGAGCCATGCATCTTGCTTGTTAGGTTGTCTTTTTTTTTTTTCTGCTAAACATTTCCTCCTTCTGTTAACTTCTATTTACTTTCTCTTTTTTTTTTTCTTGTACTATGTGGCTTGCCTCACTTCCCCCTCTTCTGCTGAACTCTTTAAATTCAGCAGTCATTTTCATGCTTAGGAGGCCTTTTGATGACTCTTGTCTGAATTCTTTAATAGATTTCTATTTAGATACCCTACTGTAAGCAGCAATGTCTAGGAAGTGTTTAGGGTTTTAAGTGTGGTATTCAGGAGGAAGAGTGACTTCTCAAATTTCTTTTGATGTTTTGAGATTTACATGCAGTTCAGTTTTCAGAGCTGATAGTGACATTAATGTTAATATGCAATGTTGGGATAAATTTGGTGTAGTGCACCTTTTTCTTGAGGGACTCTGGCCACTTTTTGATAACCTGAAGTTTGCTAGGCAGAAGAAAACCTTCTTCAGCTGGAGAACCCTGCCTCTCCCGTACCCCAGAATCCAGCTTTGTGTGTAATTTACGCTGCAGAAACTTACTCTGATTTTAAAATACAAATTTTTCTTAGTTGACACAAGATCAGGAGGCTGAAGTATTTGATCTGAAACCTCTTATAGAGGCCTTGTTTGCAGCTGTCACATTCTCTGTTACTGATTTCTGATGCAACTCTCCGGTGCTTGAGCTCAAACTTGGCTCATTCAGTTCCGCATGTAGAAGATTTCCTTAGAAGTGGGAAGCTTAAAGGAACTGGGAACTGTAAAGATTATATTTAAGTTTTTTGGAAGTGCAATTACTGTCTCTATTGTGATTGAGAGTAAATGTCTTCGTTTCCATTCACTGACGAGCTTAGGGAAATGTTCTTTCCTGATAAGGGGATTTCTTTAGTCTTATCTTGTATTCTAAACTTAAATTACTGAAAGGGGTGTCAGGCATATATTCCTGGTTGTTGGGATGTGAAAGCTGTCCCTTTTTTGATGATTTTTTTGTGTCTTGGAAACACTATATGGGTTTTTCCATGTTCATTAAGTTGAGAAACCTGCTCTTCAGTGTACATTGTAGGATTTAATAAGTGCAGGTGTCAAAGCTGATATTTGACCAAGGGCATATTAAATGTACTTCATGGTACCTGCCTAACCAGTTAAACATGGCTCCTTGAGGTTTTATTTTTATGGGTGTTTGTTTAAAGTGAGAAGAGTGCTGATGGAAGGGATGGTGACTGATGTTCTTGTATGCCCCTCCTTATCCTTCCTTTCAGTTACACTGCTGGTCACGTTACTCATATTGATGGTGTCCCTTAGCAGTAGTTTGTAAATATTTTGCCTCATGTGCAGTGACAGCCCTTAAACCAAATGGAGGAGAGAGAGGCAGAATACTTTGAACATGATCTATGACTGACTACTAATGTGAGTTGCCATCTGGAAAACTGATGCAAAGCAGCTGCAGCTTTTGGCATCTGACAGGGTTGTACAGCTCTCCTCTTTCAGTGCTGAATTGGACTTGCTTGTTTGAGCTCCTGCGTGGGCTTCAAGGTGCAAATTTCCCAAGTGACAGCCACCATGTTACATGTAGTCCATCTACAAAAGAGCACTACCCACTTGACTCATTCTCTATTCTCTTGGTTTACCTTTTTGTCTGTAGAAAGCTTGCAGCAGAGGCAAAGATTCATTAAATTTCTGAAATCAAGATGGCGTGATCTGTGAATTTATGTTCCTGTATTTACTACTTAGGAAATCGTGGCAGTCATTACGAGAAGGTATCTCCTGAGTTGGGAAACAAAGAACTTTTACTGTAGCCTTTAGATGTAAATGGCTATTTAATGTATAAATACAGTGTGTATCAATTTCTTTTATTTATGTACTTTACCTAACATCCAGAAAAAGTAGCTCTGGAATTAGAGGAGGAAGTATGCATATCATTCTTAATAAATTCACTTCATTGTGTAGAATTGTTGTGAGGTGAAAATATTTTTCAGATGCCCTTCAGAAAGGTGAGATGGAACACATAATAATAAAATTCTTCCTGTCTGTATGTAGCATTTCTTTAATATACTGCTGTTGCAGCATTTCTTTCGTGTGTGGGTGCACTGTTTCTGCGACATGCAAAGCAAAGAATGTGGACTTTGTGGTGACACTCTTTGCTGTGAACTTGAACAAAACATGTAGAAATCTCTTAATTCCTTGGGTGTTGTACTTTCTCTAAATAGTGATACTTATTCCTACAAAGCTCTGTATTTTAAAAACGTTTATTTAGTAGAGTTGGATTTGGTTTGCATGGCAAGGTTTTGGTAGCAGGGGAGATACAGGGGTGGCTTCTGTGAGAAGCTGCCAGGGATGGTGGTAGCATCTCTGGGATTATATATTTTAAGAGGGGGAAAAAGTTACTGCACAGGAGCAATTGCAGCTGGAGAGATGAGTGAGAATACCTGAGAGAAACAGCCCTGCAGACACCCAGGTCAGTGGAGAAGGAGGGGCAGGAGGTGCTCCAGGTGCTGGATCAGATTCCCCTGCAGCCCACGGTGAGGCAGCTGTGTCCCTGCAGCTCAGGGAGGTCCATGGGGGAGCAGAGATCCACCTGCAACCCGTGGAGGACCCCACACCGGAGCAGGTGGATGTGCAAGGGGAGGCTGTGACCCCTTGGGAGGCCTTTGCTGGAGCAGGCCCCTTACAGGACTTGTGACCCCATGGAAAGAGGAGCCCATGCTGGAGCAGGTTTGCTGGCAGGACTTGTGACACCATGGGGCAGCACGTTGGAGCAGGCTGTGCCTGAGGGTCTGCACCGCAGGGAAAAGCTCCCACACTGGGGCAGTTTATGAAGAACTGCAGCCCCTAGGCAGGACTCACATTGGAGAAATTTGTGGAGGACTATCCCCTATGGGAGGGACCTCACACTGGAGCAGGGGAAGAGTGAGAGGAGTTTCCCCCTCACTCGAGCAGGAAGGTGTGACAGAGGTGACATTTGATGAACTGACCACAATCCCCATTCCCCTGTGTCACTCAGGGGGAAGAAGCAGAGAAAAATGGGAGTGAAGTTAAGCCTGGGAAGAAGGGAGGGACAGGGGGAAGATGGTTTTTAACATTTAGTTTTTGTTTCTCATTACCTTACTCTACTTTTGGTTGGTAATAAATCAATTTTTTTTTCCCCAAATGGAGTCTGTTTTGCCCATGACAGCAACTGATACTATATATTATCTCTCTTTGTCCTTACCTCAACCCATGAGCCTTTTGTTGTGTTTTCTCTCCCCTGTCCAACTGAAGAAGTGAGTCCTAAAGTGCCTCTGGTGCGAACCTAATGTCCAGCTGTGGTCAACTTGCTACAAGAGTAAGAAGTAGTAATAGAGACTTCTTTTTTTCCCCTCAGGGAGTAGAGCTTGAAAACTAAGGACTGAACCTAGCTCTTACTGAACTTCCATAGCTGATTCCTACTGTACTTGGATTTTTTTTTTAAGCCTGATAGGGAATATTTACAAACTCTTTAGTCTGTGACCAGTTATTTCCTGAGCAGTGTATTTCTTTGTCAAAATCATATAAAGTAAAAGAGTGTATTTTGATAGGTGGGACAAGCTTCATGAAAATATAGATTTCTTTCTTTTTTTGCCCTGGGATACAAATTATTTCAAACGGTTTACTCTCAATTTTAGTATCTTTAGAGGTATGTAAAGGCCTAGGAAGGCTGTGTATTTGGGCTACATTATTTCTATGGAGGCTCATTTCATCCTGTTCCCTCAGCAGCTCAGGAAGCTTCTTTTATTTTTCTTTTTTATTTGTTAGGAGTAGTTTTGTTGGAAGCTAACTGCAGAATATTCTGTGGACATGGAAAGCTTATCATAAACATCTTTCTGCCTTTTACTACTTTGTGATCCTTTGTGATCCTGTTGCCCTGCAAATGAAATGAGACCAGTAGTAGTTTTTACTGGTAAACTTCAAAAAGGCTGTACAAGAGCATTCCAGGTTTTCATAACTTCAACAGAACAAGTTTTTCTTGTTTTCCCTTGCCAGTGTCATTCATGGCTTGCTTATTCTATGAAATGTAGGTTGTAAATTACTTAATATTGGAGGTATTAGTTTTAAAGCAGGATTTTTGTGAAGAATGTTCATGTTTCTGGATGCCCCTGAGGAGAATAATCTGCAGAACTTCATTTGAGCATTGTGTTTGAATTCTGCAAGCCAGACTAGAAAATACATATTAATACTCATAAACTGAAGATGTTTGAGCTGAGAATTAATCTCCAGTGTTAATCCATGGAATAACTCTCATTTCAATGTAGGGTTGGTTTTTTTTTTTTAATGTGCAAGGATTTTTTTGTTAAATTTCAATATTTATTTATGCCTTTTTTTTTTTAGGATGAACTACTGGCTATTGTTTATCTATTATGTGAGCTTTGAGGAAGGAAACTGGGGAATCTGTACATTCAAACTGAGCTTCTCAACTGTTTTTTACTTGCCTCAGGCTCTACACTGGTTTTGTTACAATAGTGTGATTTCTAAAAGAGAAGGTTTACTCCAAACGTCTCTCAGCTGCATTTGCATTGTATTTGCAATCACTTAAGGTACTATTTGCTTGTGGCTGTTGCTGGGGGATGTTACAGAACACATTCCTTGTTTCTTTCGTTGGGAAGGTTTTGCCATTGACTTTAATTGCTTTGTAGATGTGAAAATAAACTAGAGGCTCTTTAAAGGGTTCTCTGTCCTTAGTGGTGCTTTTGACAAAACTGGAAGATTCATTGGCCTGTGATGCTTTTTATGAGCTGGCAGTAAAGGATTCTTTCAGTCTTTCTTTTGTCCTCTTTCTTTCAGCAAGACTCAACATTTGTATATGCTCTTCAATCTTGCTTTGATTTGTAAGTGATAGCAGAAGTCAAGTGTGCCTCTTAGCCATACAAAAATGTTGAGATAAAATCTAGGTCTTCCCATGATAATTGTAATTCTGTCTGAGTTGAGCATTCAGCACAGGTTATAAATCAAGCCTGGTGTTACTGCCTACTAGCTGAGTGTCTGCTTTCAGAGTGTTATATTAACTCCTGTTGTACAGTTTACCCAATTTCATACTCAAGTTGCAGGGGATTTACAAATTAGAGATTCCTTTCTAGGGAGAAATGGGTTGGAGAGGGAGATTTGTCTGTTTAACCTATTCCTAGAAAGGTTTGCGTTGCTTAGGAAAGCTTGTTTCCATGATCTGCTATACACATAAATCTGCTTTGTCATCCATCCCTTCCCACAGAGGTGTAAGGGAGGCTGTTCTTGGACATGACTCTTTCAGTCACTTAGAGCTAAGACATCCTGTAAGTGCAGCTACCTTACTATATTTGTGCTAGTATAGTTTCTGTTCTCTCCCCACTGCTTATCATGATCTGTAGAGAGGCAACAGACATATCTCAATTGCCATTTCTTTTGGTTTTTATTTGACTTACTTTCTCAAGACTCTCCCTAAAATACATTCTTTGCTTCACCCTAATAATTGTGAGGGTTTAAGTTCTGTATCCTTATTAGAATGCTCTTAAGAGGAAAAATATGAATGCTGTGGAATCATTGTTAGAACATTCATTTATGTGGATTACTGTCAGCTCTTTGCACCTTTTTAAACATGCTTCCTGAGTAGTTTAGGGGTCACTATACATTGCCTTATAGAATTGAGGGCTTTCTTTGGTTTGGTTCTGAAATATTTCTGATTTGTTAGTAGTGAACATACTTGCTATTCTGTTTTATGTGAATGCTTAAGGAAGAGTAATTGGATTTCTTTGCTTCCACTTGGAATTTATAATGCAAGTACCATGAATAAAACATCAGTGCTGTCTCTCAGCTATATTACTGAAGCATAACATTATGTAGAAGCTTGAAATCAGATTTCCTCTTTCCCTGTGGAGGTTAAAAAGCCCAGTAAACTCTTGGAGCAGGTATTGGCTTCAGGCCAGGAAACCAGGCATGAAGTGCTTGGCTGCAGTGCATATAAGCCTAGTAAAATCTGACTTCTCTAAATGCCTGGCCTCATAAATGAATCTCAACTTGGCTTGCAAAGATGGCTGCTTGAAATTATGAATTCCTCTAGGTCTAGTATTTTACATGCAGAAAGCATGCCTAAAGGCTCTGCTTTTCTAGGGATTCAAAAAGCTGGAGTGACTTGACAAGAAAGTAAATGAATAATGAGACTGCTCAGGTAAGCGTTTGCTGATTGTAGGTAAGCAGGGGAAGCACTAGTGAATTAAATCTGCTGTGTGAATACAGCACATTTCATGTTTTTAGTAATTATAGCTGACTGCTATTGATGCACTAGCCTGTGAATGTAATATAAAAGATTTTTCAGCTGACAGATTAAGCCATCTTTCCCAGGTATTTGCAAAAGCCTTTAAGTTCAGAGTATGTATGGATAGTTATTAGATTTTCAGTGTAGATGTGCACCCAAGAAAATGCAAACTGTACTTTTTTCCCCAATTCTTATGTAATGCGTGCAATTCCAGTTTCAAGAAATGATCTGGGTGCAGATGCAAAATAAGAGCAGAAGATACAGGAGTAAGCAAAAATTACTATACAGTTTACTTGCTGGGTTGTTGAGTACAGCTACAACATAACAAAAACAAAACTTTTCTGAGTTAAAGAAGCTTACATTGGATTACGCAACAGATAAATATTAACTTTTCATATTGTAAGTACTGGGATTTCCTTGTAACTCCTCCTCTGTATCCTCTTAATAGAGCTTGCATAAGAGTAATAGGAAACGTATGTGACAATTAGTTTTCTGTTCTTGCTTAATTGTGAAATATTTGCATTTCAGCTCAAATCAAAGACAAAGTTAAAGAAAGGGAAAAGAAGCAAAAAGAGAAGAAGAAGCACAAAATAATGAATGAAATAAAGAAAGAAAATGGAGAGATCAAATTACTGCAGAAAGGTAGGTTCAAACTAAGTAGTGGTTTTTCATTCTAGTGCTAAAACTATTTGTGATTGGATACTTCGTTTTAATACTATGGTTTTCGTTTAACTTATGCCATTTTTCTTTGGTACAAGAGTTGCAAATTGAATCCTAATTATATATTGTAATTTTTTTGTCAACTGTGCTAGGTACTGGAACTTAAAAATAAAACTATCACAGTATTGCATATACAATAGTAGAAATAGGAAAGACCAGTACTTCAAGGAACAATATTAGTGATTCTTCAATAACTGCTAACAAGATGTAGGTTATCATTTTATATATTGTGGAGAAGAAAAATGAATGCGTGTTATATTTTATGTCTAACATTAATTGTACAAGATTTGAGTAACTAAGGAGTTATAATTCAGGAACTTTGTCAAATACTAAGCAGTTGTATGCAAGATGCAGTCTTAATTTTGGCTAATTTCTTCAACTTTGTTTTCCCTAATGAAAGGTAGTAAAGCTTATGTTCTTGCATGGCTTGTACGTCCACTGAATCTTAAAACTATACAGTAGGTGAAGGTTGGAAGGGATCTAGTCTAACTGCTCCAGGTATGATCAACTAGAGCAGGTTGCCCAGGACTATCTCTATTGCCAAGGGTAGAGGCAACAGTCTCTCTGAACAACTATGTTCAGATTAGATATAAGGAAGATTTTTTTTATAATGCTTATGGTAAGAGACTGGAACAAGTTGCCCAGAGAGGTGACAGATAGCCCATCCCTGGCAGCATTCAAGGTCAGGTCAAGGACTGGGCTCTGGGCAACCAGATCTAATTGAAGATGTTCCTGCTTAGTGCAGTAGGTTAGACTAGGTGTTCTTTAAATGTCCATTCCAATGCAAACTATGTGTCTGTTTTATGGTCTGTGAAGAAAGGCAGAGTCTGCTGGGACTGATAGGCCTGGAGAAGAGGATGCTCAAGGGGGATCTCATCAGTGTGTGTAAAAACCTGATACTTCCCTGAAAGGGAATGAAGAAAGTCATCAACCTGTGCTTCACAGGCTTATTCTTCCTGGTGCAGGGTTTTGCCCACCCCTATCTTAACTTCATGAGTCCCCTAAGTTGGCCCATTTCTACAGCCTCTTGAGGTCCCTGTCACTGCAACTCTGTGGTGCATCAGATTCTCCTTCCAGTTTTGTATCAACTGCAGCTTACTGAGGGTATGCTCTGTCTCACAGTGCTATTAATGGAGATGCTGATCAATACCGACACAAGATATCAAGGTCTGAATTACTCCAGTAGTGACTCTTTCCAGCTGGACTTTGTGCTGCTGCGGACAACCCTTTGAGCATTGCAGTTAAGCCACTACTTGAACCGCTTTTCACTTAGGTCATGCTGCATCAGGTTATCTGTGAGGGTGTTGGTTTTTTGAGTTGACCAAACACTTTTTTAATTGGTTATTTTCAGACTCTGCTTTTGAAGTTAGGAACAAGTTCCTGATATGTTTTTGTGTTACCTTGTCTGCTGTAGTATTTCATTTACAAACCAGAACCTGAAACCCTCAAATCAAAACTTGAGCTTCAGAATGTTCGTATGAGGTCAGAGGCACAGAACCCTGTAATTACTACATCACATATTATACTCTACACACAAGTAACTCTATAAACAACAACAACAGCTTAAAACCTGTGTTGATCAGATCTGAGGGTATTGCCTTGAACTTGAGGATTGTGTAAGCTGGTGACAAAGGACAGGTGTGACTTGTCTTTGCTGAGTGTGGAAGGAAGTCGGTGACTGAGATACTGGGCAACGCTTAACTGCCGCAACAGTGGCTTCTTTGGGCTTTGTGTGAGTAACATCCCTTTTTTACCCTGGGTCCTGTTTCTGTTACCATTCAGCAGATGAGGTGCAATCTGCAAAGACAGCAAGTTGCCTTAAACCTATCTAATAAATGATACCTAATGGGGCTATTGAGCCTAAAATGGTGCTTTATTTTCAGGTTAATGTAAAAGTGCATGTGCCCTGGGACTCTGTTAGAACACCTCTGCTGAGAAGCAGGATAGGTTATTTTCACAGTGAACAGTGCTACAAGTAGATTAGGTGCTTTACTCCTATTTCATTTGACTTGTTATCACTCAAGTATATTTTAGGTTTTCTTTAAGGTGTTGGCTGTTAAGTTTTATGTAGATGCTGTGTTTGGTTTGCCAGTATCCTGCAAAAATGACTTCTATTTCAGGGAAAGAAGGGCATGAGTCAGGAGAGCAGACAGTTATTTAAAGCAGACAGATCATCTCCACAGGGTTTGTATCCTGTTCAGAACGGCAGCTTGATGTCTTCTGTGGGCCTCTGAAATCTGACTGGATGTGCTGTGAGGTTTGTGTAACATTTCCTGAGCTGTCCTGTTGATCTAACTTTACATCCTGGGCAAGAGAGAGCAGAGGCAGATGTGCTTTATGATGCAGCTTGTATGTATCAGTGGTCAGTGTCTCTGTGACCTTTTCAAATATTAACTCTTTATCTAAGGGTGGCTTCTTCCTGTGTAACAAAAGCTAAACTTCAGGCCCTATTATATTGAGCTCAGGATTGTGTGGGCTTTGGAACAAAGTTTTGGAATGAGTCTGCTTTCCTTTTCTTTGGGTTTTTGCCTTTTTGGTGTTTTTTTCTGGTTTTAGTGTGTGTGTGTTTGGAGACTGTGGCGTTCCACTGTGGGGAACTGTGAGAAGTTCTTTTAAAAATGGATGGTCAGGAATGAAATGAAACCATGCGAGACAAACCTTGTATCTGAGACCTGTTTATTGATAACGAAAAGGAGTGGCCCTAGTGAAAGAGGGCTAGAAGAGACAGAAAAGAAGAAATGAAAATGGAAAAGGAATGGGGAGAGGAGAGAGAGGGGACAGAGAGAAAAAGAGGGTGTTTTCCACCAGTGAGTCAAGGTAGTGCTGTGAGCGTTCGGGTGGCGGGGGGTGTGCACGCTGCCTGCCTGTGGCCGGGCTGGGTGTTAGCCTGCGCGGCTCCCGCAGGGCTGCGGCTCCTGGGGCCACGGCACCGGACACGCGGTGAGGGGGTGCTCGGACAGGAGGACACTGGACAGGATAGTAGCAGCCGGCCAGATTGGGGCAGCAGGTCGGGTAGTGACGGCTGGATCGGCGTAGCAGGGGCGGAGTGGCAGGGCAGGTGCGAGGGCAGCAGAGCCAGGAGGCAGGCAGGCTGGAGCCAGCGCAAAGGAGGGGGCAAGCAGGCCAGCAAACAGTAATGAACCCCAGCGAGCAGTAGCAAGCCCTGACACAGTTGGTTTTTATACCCCCTGGCACCTCCCAAAGCCTGCCCGCTGACAGGGAACCACGTCCAGTCCACCCTTCCTGTGCCATCCCTTGGTGGAGAACTCTTTGCAACCCGGTTGGAGAACCCTCTCCACAGTGATTCCTACTGCCTGCCTCCTGTAAGTCTCTCTGGAGATGGGGCTTCTGCCACTCCTGGCTGCCTCCCGCAGGTGGCAGGTATACACTTTCTCTCCCCACATGCCTCTGACAACGCTGACAACCAGAGTTGAGGCAAACTAAAATGGCTGAATGCAAATTGAATTGGCTCCTCATAGAGACCAACAGTACAGTGCCTAAAGACAGCTTATTTCCTTCTTCTAGGTATTAGATATATATCTTGTAAAGTGTTGCTCTGACCATCTGTTGGTGGCTGACTTTGGTTGAGGGGGTGGAGGTAACATCCTACGAGACTTCAGACAGCTAAACTGGCTGCCCAAGGTCAAAGGTGCCTAATTAAAGAAGAGGTCAGTACTGAGGGACTGATACCTTTTGAGGGAGAGCTGGTATATAAGCCTAATTTTGGTGCTCTAAGCTGAATGTTGAAGAGTTTATTTATACTAGAAGGTTCTGGGTTGTGAGCTGTTCCTAAACTTGAGTTGGCATTTTGTTGAAAGCAGTGATAAAACTTACTCATGTTGGAGAAGGGTGATTCTTAAAAAGGCTTTTTCTGCTGTGCTTGAGGCTACTAAAGGAAATGAGGCTCTTTCAGAGAACCTTATGGCTTTTCTTATGAACCTAGAATATAGGGGTTTTTTGTCATCCTTTTGCATTTAAATATGTATTCTCTGTTGATAAGGCTGTAGAATGGCTTCTACATTTCTCTGTCTGCTATGTAAAAGGAAGAGCTCAGTTTTCAGAGAAAAGCTGCTTGGCCACATGCGTATTGTTAAAAACTCTAAGTGATTTAAACTTACTTTTAAGAAAAATCTGCATTGTAAATAGTTACCTTCTAGAAATGGAACATTTTGTGCAAAAAATTTGCATCAATATGATGTGACAAAGTTACAGGAGGTCCTGCAAAAAGGAGAATGATTAATAAACCTATTTGTAAACAGTCCCATTTCTGTTTTTCATTTTAGAAAAAAACAGTCAGTCTTGTTTTTCTGATTATTTATATCCAAGCACAGCAACTTCTAAAAATGCAGTAGGAGAAATTCTTAGTACGTGTTTCTGCAAGATTAAATGCCTTGCTTTATTGAATGCCAAAATCCAGAAAAGAACTGAAAATGAACATTTTATTTGCTGGTATGAACATACCTAAATACAAATTATTTCCTAAAGCTTTTTTTATATTACTCTTCTTGAAGAAATGACATTTAATTGTACATTCTTATGAACCTTTAAAATTTTTAATAGATGGGTTTTGCACATGATTAATTATAAAATCAGTATATTGAACATGAGACTTGAGTCTTTGTGTATCTTTAAGGAAAATGTTCAGGTATTTGTATGTGATGCACTTCAATTGAGGAAATAAGACTGAGATAAGAGTGCAGGGCACACAATCCACCACACTGATTTGTCTGTGTTACTGAGTTTGCTCCACAGGCCTTAAGCACCAAGTTACTAACTTTTACCAATAAAGTATATGAGTAGAGGGTAAAACACAGTTGTCAAATGGGATGGAGCAAGTGGCAAGTGGAGGGAGAGCTGTGCTGTAAAGCTTTGAAGTGCTTTCTGCTGGAGCTGGGGATCTGGAGCTTGAAGCAAAGACTTCTGGTACATCAATGAAAAGTGAAAATGTTAAATTTTGGTGACTGGGCCCTCCTAAAGTAAGGAAGTGAAACTGATTTTAATTACTGTCTGCTGTTAAAAATGTTTGTGCCTTCCTGCTACCAGCTGTCAGCAAGAAAAGTGTTGGAAACAAACAGTTTAGTGTTACTAATTTTTGGCTTTTGTTTTGAAATGTCTTAAATTTCCCCCCTAACAATTTTGGCTGACCTCAAAGTTGAGAAACAACTGCTTTGGTTGAAACAACAGAATAAAGTATTTGACTTCATGGCCTCTCATTAGTTAAAATTTCAGATCAAATGATCAACCACAACAAATAAACACAAAATAAAATAAACTTCAGGTAATGTCTGACTTCTTGCAGGGATCTTTATTTAAGATTTTGGATTGCTAATTTATGTTTTCACCGAATTCTGTATCTCTGCTCTGGGGCAACTTGATTACTGCCCTAGAGAGATGTGGAAAGCTGCTGTTCTTTTTTGGTGTCTGTTAGCCAAGTGTCAAAGCAGCATTATTGGTTTTGGAAGAAGCAGTGCATTTTACTTCAAAGTATTTTGGTATATGCAGCAGAGGAGTGACTGAATGAGTGTGTTTCTGCTCCTCTCTACAGCTAATGTAGAAGAAGAATGAGAAGAAAGTATTTATTGGGCATTGCTGATAGCAATTCCAGTATTCCAGCAAGCTAACTCCTTTTGCTCATGTCTTGGGGTGACATTATGATGTCGCCTGCTCTATGCCCAGACATGAATCCTGTGCCTTTCTGTGCCTTTAAAACTGGGTCTGAGAGAAGGAAAAAAGCCAGGCGAACTTTTCAAAGTGGTTTTGTGTTCAAGGACACAGAGAGGCACAGCATTCATGTCTGGGCATAGAGCAGGCAATAGGGGATACACATCAAAGTAGGACAGCTCTAGAAGTATTTGCAGCTTCTGAGCAGCTTTAAACATCTACTTCAGAGTGGATCTTTGAAATTCATCAGAGCAAAAGCCTTAGGCTAGGAATGTGCTTCCTTCTCTATCTGTCACATTCTGTTCAAGCTTTACTGAGAAATACTATTTATTTCTAGAAATTGGTTTTCTGTTTTGTGTTTATATTCTTTAGGAGAACTGTCTGTATGCTGAAATAATTGAACATAAATACGCTAAAAAGTGGGCATATGCAGGTGTCAAAGCAATGTGGAGAGCAAGCACCACCCCCACTCATTGTAAGAGGACAGATGGAGGAAATTGTAGACTGATCCATATTACAGTTAAATTAACTAAAATTTTGCCTTTAGAAGGTAAATTTTATAACTTCTTTGTTAAATGTAAAAGTTCAGGTGTTTGGGTTACAAAAATTTCTATTAAGGTGTGCTAGGAAATTGAGCCTGTCTCATAAATGTACTGTTGGATGAGGTGGTGGGACTTTTTTTTTTTACCACTGTTAAAAATTCAACTTTTTTCAGTGCTGTGGGGGACAGGGGAGCTAAGCAGACCAGGTGGTTTGCTGCCCTGAGGAGGGGTGGGTTCTGGTACCCCTTGTGTCCTGCTCCCAGTGGTCTGTATGCTTTAGTTTCTGTCTGACAGTGCTGTGAGCCAGTTCACTAATCCAGCAGCAGAGTGAATGGTTTTCTGCTGAAGCATTAAGTTACTGTGCAATAGGTGAGCATCAGTCCATAGCAGCAGTGGTGCAGGACTGTGTGCCAGGAGCAGTGACAGAGTGGGGGGTTGGATCATCTGGCACTGAGCTCATACATGGCTCAGCTGTATCATAGCCATTTGAAGGCTGAACTAATAATTAAGAATGTCACATTTTTTCAGTCTTCCAATATACAATTTAATTTAAAAATGTTTTTTCTTTGCAATATGGTGTATGAAGTATCTAAAAATAGTTTTCTGTATGTGTGTCATCTGCTGCCAGTGGGGAAATCTTGAGTTTTTGACAAAATTTGTCTTGTGTATGCAGTAGCAAAACTCATGTGAATTTAAAAAAGGCTCAAAACAACTAAGCAGTTTTTGAAGTTGTGTTGCCTAAGTCCTGCTTGAAGAGGTTTTAGAGAACTAAGTTTTACTCTTGTTGGTATGCAATTTTTTTCAAAGTCTTTATTCTAGTAATGTTTTTAAAAAATCCCATTTGGAATCCTTTTTATCTTCTGATTTCTGTGTTTTAAGACCCTTAAAGAAGGGATTCATGTTTTGTCTCCCAAGATAGACACTCACCATTTTTCTCTCTTTCAGTTGCAAGTAGAAGTTCAGGTTTCTGCTACCTTCCATCATAGATCTTCTGGTGGATTTTTTTATTATACGGCCTTTTGTTCTTTCAGTGATTGCTATCTTGGTTTCCAACTATTTCAGAATTAAAACTGATCTCAGTTCCATCCTTTGTATATATAGAGACCCAAAAAGTTCTGTGGAAGAGCGTTGTGCTTAGAAGTGAGAGGCTGCGGGCAAATACTTATTCTGTTCCGAATTATGTGCATCATTTTTGTACTTCAGTGTAATTTGAGAAAGTGCAGTCATGAATTGTAATACTTCATGTATATGTAAATGGCATAACCTTTTTATCTTGTGTACAGAAGTAAAAACAGTCTGTATTGAAATCAATGTATTTAAAGCTGAGCAGAAAATTTCTTTCATATGACTGAAAAAGACTTATTTTAATCCTCTGGTTAAAAACTTCTATCTCCTCTGAAGGTTTCATAGAGATGGCATGAAAACAAACAGAAGGAAAGATAAATGTTTTTCACTTAAAAAATGTCTTAGTGTAATTCCTTCTAAGGTTTTAAGTGCTTCCATAGATGTATACCAAGTTAAATAAAATGCACTTTTACAGCTGGTTTTGAAGACAAACCTTTCTGGATATGTTCATGTGAACTTTGCATAATTTGAGATTGATTTACATTCCATCTACGTTGTTTCTGTCTTAAAGGCACTGCTACTTTCAAGATCATGGCTGTGCTCTTTTGAGTGGTGCTCACTTATGATTAGAATAAATCAAATGTTTCAGTTGGAGGGACCTACAGTGATCATCCAGTTCATCTGCCCAACCACTTCAGGGCTAACTTCAAGAGTTAAATCATGTTGTTAAGGGCATTGTTCAAATGCCTCTTAAACACTGACTGCCTTGGGGCATTGACCACCTCTATAAGGAAGCTTGTTTTGTTGTTTAATAGTGGAATTTTTTTATTTATTTGGTTGGTTTTTAAAATTTTATTTCATGGCTGCATCCTTGAAATACATTTAGTGATGGATTAAAGAAACAGCCACCACATATTACAGGAGCAGTTGAATAAAATTGATTGTTAGTAAAACTTTTCAGAAGATCGAATCAAAGCTAATGGGACAGATTGAAAGGGGAAATCAGATCATCTTCCTTCTTATACTGAAGGAATAGATGTCTGTCGTTTTTGTTGTTTTGCATGGATACAGATTCATCTGTTGGGGTTTTAGGGGGGTTCACCTTTTGTTTTTCTCTTAAAGGAATTTTTCCCCATACTTTTGTTGCTACGGGACAAATTGCTGGGTGCTTCCTGGTCGTAGGGAGAGGAGTCCAGCTGGCTACCCCCTTTTACCTGGGGTTTTCTCATTTGGGCAGATTTGAACTGGCAAAAAGCGGCTGGGTTACAGTCTCTAGCTCTCTTGTGCTCTCGGCATCCGGACGAGAGAGGCTGCCCTCGTGGTGGAGGGAATCCATTGCTGTTTGCAAGGTCCTGCCTTCTGCTGCCTCCCTTCTCCTGTGAGTGGAACTTGTTTGCTGGAGCAGCTGTGGCACTGGGACCCTATTTTAACACCCTACCTCACCAAAAAGGGACTCTACTCACCATCTGCTCGGGTGCCTCAGGGGACCTCGGGATCCCAAGCCTGCCTTTCGCTGCCCCACTAGGAGCCAGCAGGAGCTGCCTTGCCCTGCCTTGCCCCTGCCGTTCCTCGTTTCTCGGCTGCTGCTGCGCGCTTTTGCTACACGGTAGTACCACACCCCTGCCTGCTGAGACGTCAGGCCAGCTGCAGCTCTGGAGTTTGATACCTCTCATCTACAGCCTGGGATTTGGTCTGTCCCTGCTGTTCCAGCCTGCTGTTCCCAACCCGGGATTTGGGTCCCTCCCTGCTGTTTCAGCCCGCTGTTCCCGAGGCCCCTGCCCGGCCCGGTCCCGGCTGCCCCAGGGAGTTTGTGCAGCAGTTTCTCGGCCGCCATCACCGCGTGGTGCCAAGCTCGCTCCGCAGCGCCCCCTGCAGGCGCGGGGAACCATGGCAAGGGCCATGCTCACCGGGAGCCGCCAGCGCCCCCTGCCGGCCGTGAGCGTCCCTGCAGCGCAGGGGAAAGGGCTGAGAGCCCCGAGAGCCGCTGGCACCGGGCTCTGCCCTGTTTGTTATCACTGCCGTGGGTACTGCTGTTTGTTTGCCTTGTTTTATATTTATACATATATTAGTACAGAAATGTTCGTCCTATTCCCAATATCTTTGGCTGAAAGCCCCTTAATTTCAAAATTACAATAATTTGAAAGGAAGGGGGTTGCATCTTCCATTCCAGGGGAGGCTCCTGCCTTCCTTAGCAGGTAGACAGGTGTCTACTTGTCTTTCAAACCAAGACACCATCTTTTGTGTAAATATGTTACATTTCAGCTAGTAACAATGGAATGGAATTTAATGACTGGATGTTCAGCAAGAACATAGATATGTAGATCTTCAGTTATCTTAGGATTTTCTTTGGTGATTACAGACATATTCAAGTAGTAGAGAGCAATTTGGCTCTTACCACAGCAGGTAGTTTCTTGCTTTGAAGTTTGTTGCCATTTATATTACTCAGAACCCCAGTGAATATAAATTTCCATCCTTTCTCTGCCGTACATGAAGTCCCAGATCTACGTGACTTGTTCTAACAAAAATCTGAGCTCCATTTAAAAACACGTGAAGTGAGTTGCTAGGTAACTCCTACTTCCCTCTACATCACCTTGCTCCAGCATTCGGTGCTATAATTCCATAGTTTGTATATTCAGACTGATACAATATCTGCAGAATGCTTGACTTCTTTGTGATATCTATCCGTACAGCAAAAAAATTTTCTATTTGGGGTGAAACAATTTTAAAATGCTAAGTTCAAGTGTTTTTAAGAGTTTGCAGTATCTGTATACTCATGGATGCTTTTTGGTTATGTATTCCTGTAGTCAGGAGGAGGGGAAAAATGTCTGAGTCTGTATTTTGAGATTTGTTTTGAGATTTCAAAGCCTGCAATAAATACATAACTTCCCACTGTGATAAACCATTTCTTTGTTTTAATTTCCTCCTGATTGGATCTGGTGCCATAATGACACTATTACAATACCCCAGAATGTGAGCAGTAGGTGATTTTTGTCAGGTGATGACATTTCACTCAAGTACACTGCAACCCTGAACGAACTATTTTCAGGATTACTCTAAGATTGAGGTGCCTAGTTGTTGTACGTGTGTTGCTGCTCTTCCTGGTCTTCTCATGCCCTCTAGACTTAACAACCCTGGTCTTTCAGGAAGAAGATACTAACAAAGAACTGGTGAATATTGCATCTGCTAGATGAAGCAGTCCTGTTGCAGAGGTTTGATGCTGGGTTTACATTAAATTTGGCCTAAGAAAGGACAGACTTCCATTAGGATACTCTGCCTTTTGGCAGTTGAACTTGGTTAGCTAAAAGTGAAATTGTGTTCAGAGTGTTCCACGTTAAATCTGATTCTGAGTGAAGGGAGTCTTTGTAGTTATTAACTGTGTGGATTAGGTTAAGAAATCCTAGAGCCTATTTCCTTGTTTGGGCTAAATAAGAAATGAGGTGACCTCAGGGCACTTCTTCCCGCCTCTGTGAGAAAATAGAATCCAGGGAGATAACTAACTCTGCCTCCACTTCAGGAATCTCAGAGGTATTTAGCTGCTGTTACAAACCTCGAGAGTCTCAGAGACAAATGTCTTATTTGCTTTTTCTCTTTTCCAGTATCTGCATCTTCCATGTCCAACCTCTTAATCATCAGCAAGAATTTGTGATTCCATGCAGCAATAGTTGTGGTCCTTTTTTTGTTTGTTTTTAAAGGGCTCTTGTGAGTTACTTGGGTGAGGATGGTGAACTAAAAATAGTCTGTTGCAGCATAGTAGCAGAGACTGGCTAACTCAGCTCTTGTGGATTTTAGGTTACTTAGTCTTGCAATGAAATACAGAGTTTTTAAACTTCTAAGCTTTTGTGTTTGAACATGCTGGTCTTGAATCAATAGGTGTGAATATAATTTTGTGCTGAAACATACCCGCAAACTTCATTTTACTATGTGCTAAATCATTTTGACTGTATGATCTTAGGGCAGTGTAGTGCTAGAAGGTTTTTTGTTCATCACTTCTATTACTTGCAAAGAAAACCCCCTCACTTGTTTAAAACAAGTGAGAACATTTACCTTGGGAATCACTTGAATATGTTATCTCCAAATGAGTAGTTTCTGCCTTTGAGACATTACAGTTTGTATTCATTTCAGCTTGCATATTATGTGAACTTGAACCTTCTGAAGCTTCTGAAGTTTGTGTTTTGTGAGCAATTTCTGTAATGTGTCTTTTGTTTAAATTTTACTTATTTTTTAATATATTTGGGGTCAGGTTTTAGATGTTCCCACATTTACTTCTTCAACAAAATGTATCTAGTTGTGAAAGAATAACCATGTAAAGCCCATCAGACAAGGACAGTTCTGGCAGTGGCAGCTCGTGGACAGCAGCTTGCTGCTGCGGGTTCCTATCACAGGATGGTTTGTAATTCCCTTGTTTGGCAATGTTGGACAGCTGTCTTGTGATGTCTCTGGGCTTCCTGGGACAGTAACTGCTAATGACCGGTTAGAGGGAATGGTGGACTGTGACTCATCATGAAAGCAGCCCTGGGAGACTTGGGTTATTGTGACCCAAATATGAGTTATTTCCCTTGTTGTCTCAGCTTATTTATCAGTTGTAATATGACCATGGTAGGAGTCTCTTACCCTCCTCACTTCCGGTAAGATACATATTTTGACCCTTGCTTTTGATCTCTGGTCTTTGTGTACCATGGTGAGGGTTTTGGTGTCTTTGAATCCCAGTCTTTAAATAGGTATTTTGTATAAAAACGTTCTTATTTTTTTTCTTAACTCTCAACAGGTGGGAAGGAGAAACCAAAAACCAATGCAGAAGAGCTACAGATTAAAAAAGTTAAGAAGAAAAAGAAAAAGAAACATAAAGAGAATGAGAAGAGGAAGCGTCCAAAAATGTACAGCAAATCCATTCAGACCATCTGCTCAGGATTGGTTTCTGATATTGAGGATCAGGAAGCCAAAGGCATCATAGATGATCATCTTAAGGATTTCAGTGGGAAAAATATGGATCCCAAGAAGGACTGTGAGTCCAAGATACCAGAGAACAGTGAGTTTCCATTTGTCTCGTTAAAGGAGCCACGGGTTCAAAATAAACTCAAAAGGTTGGACACATTGGAGTTCAAACAGCTGATTCATATTGAGCACCAGCCTAACGGAGGTGCATCAGTTATCCATGCCTACAGTAATGAACTCTCCCACTTGTCTCCTGTGGAGATGGAGAGATTTGCAGAAGAGTTTGTGGGTCTGGTTTTTAGTGAAAATGAAAACTGTGCAGCTTACTATGTAATGGGTATTGTTCATGGGGCAGCTACTTATTTACCTGACTTTTTAGACTACTTTTCGTTTAATTTTCCCAATTCACCAGTGAAAATGGAGATTTTGGGAAAGAAAGATATAGAGACAACGACTATGTCAAATTTTCATGCTCAGGTAAGAGGTTATGCATTTTACTTTCTAAAGTCATATAATGGTTTCAAACAATTGTGAATGGGTGTTTTTTTTAGAGTAGTTGCTATTAGCTGTGCTATATGGATGATCCAGGAACAAGGGATTTCTTTAAGTCAGTCCTGTGGGGTTGAAAATAAAATTGTTAACCGAGACATAAAATTGAATTTTTTGGGGGAGGGGAAGTGCTCGCATGCTTGTGTGTGTAGGTTTCTTTGGATTTGCTTCTGTAGCTGAAGTTTAACAGTGAGTTTTGGAGGGTTAAAATGATTTAGCTGTGGTTTTCTGGGTGTCTGAACTGTAGTTTATCTGTATGAGCTTTGTCATAAAAGTGAAATGCTTTAATACAATGTTATACATAAAAACTTGCATAGGGCTCAGTTAAATTAGCTGCATTTGTAGTCTGGGTTTTCAAAAACCATCCTTAAAGGAGAACATGGAGGTTAACGTGGCTACTGATTTGGTCCTTAGTCCTTTGCGTTTCTCCTCACTTGATTGGATCGTCTGGAAAGCTTTAAAGTTAAATGGCAGACTGACTAGCAGCTTTCGAATATTTTTTTATTTTAAGTTTTTTGGAGAGAAATGACTGGATACCCTCTCAACAACAGCTACTGATTAAACGTCATCTCTGCTGTTTATTAGCTTGCTGTAGAAAATACATTTCTGTTGCACAGAAGTTATTTATAGTACTGGTTTTCAGGAAGAAAAAAATCTGTCTGGTTTTTATCTTGATGATGAGGTTATTGCAAAAAGCTCCTACATTGAGTATGAAACTACTTATGAAGAAAATCAATCTTGTTTTTAATTATATCAACTTCATCTCACAATTACCCTTTTAACTCCCTTATTTGTGAATTTAGATGTTGTAGGGATCAGCTTTAAACTGTTTTAGTTTTCACTTTTGAGACAATTGCAGAGAGTTCAAGTTTAGGTCACGCTGTCATCTTTTTCATGAAAAACATGCTTTTTTTTTCCCCTTTGGCTGCATAAACATTTGCATAGAACACTTGCATGTATTGACAAATTTCAGGTGTGTGTTATTCACAAAGATACGCAGGACTAAAATGTTGCTGCAAGAGAACATTTGCAGTGCTGGCTGAGAAAATATCTACTGCCATGGACTATGAATATTCTGTGACCTACAGTCACAGAATATTCATATTCCGTGGCAGTAGAAAAATATTGATTATGTAAACTGAATCATTAATAATAAAAATCATGGAACGTATTATGGTCAACTCTGCAGAGCTGCTCTGTCATTGGCCATTTTATATAAAAAAAGCTGGGTCTGTCCTTTTAAGTATGTTCCTGAAATCTAGCTGGTTGTTTCAGGTAACATTAACACAGGCATAGCTGTGTGCTACTAGCTGCCCTAAAGAAATAGTTAAGAAAAGCCCAAATTTTATTGTTGTGAATTATAATAGAATTATTTTATGAAAATGATAGATTAAATTGGTATTACAATAATATCTGTAACATCAGTATCTGTAGTTAAACCAGTCCTGTGTTTGTTGGGGTTAAAATCGTAATTCCCCATTTTTAAGTGAAGGAAGAACAGAGAGAAGCTGTGGTAGATGAAAGAAGCCAAACTGTATTATTACAGCATTCAGCTGATCAGCTCCAGGGTCTGTCTTCTAAGCTATAGTTTACTTGGCTGGAGGTTTACTTCTGGTATCTTCTTTTCCTTTGTCTTCCCTCATTTTTTCCTTACTTTTCATGGCATTTTATCACTTCTCAATTTAGTTGCTTGACAGAAAATGCTTATCTCCTTGTATTTCTGCTAACTAAGGGGTATATGGTGTAGGAATAACATGTACAGGCAAACATCAGACTTAAATCATCTTCTGTGCAGCATTCCTGTTTCCTAGAATATTTAAGTCAGTATCTTGGTTACCTAGTTATTGATTCTATTTTCCCTTATGATTTTCTTATTTCTGACTTTGGCTGGTTTTTTTTGGTTTATTTAATGTGGTCTGCTCCAGTTGTACAATTTTGTTAGCTTTGGATTCTCCTTTCTGTCTTGTTGCGTTTTGTGCAGATTGAGAGCATTCTCCTGTCTCACTAAGTTCTTTGTGAATCTTTTAGAGGGATTCTAATATCCTGCTGTAATATATTTTGATGAAACTTTAAATGTATTTAGTTTTCTGTTACTGCATTGCACATGCTTTGTGCTGTGGTGTTCTTGGCCTGAGCAGACTGAACAATGTCTTAACAGTTGTTGTATAGCATCAGTCGAGGAACGAGTTGTTTTCTGAGGTCTAAGTAGGAAGTTGATTTTATCAAATTTGCCTTCAGTATGTGTCTTGGATTTCATCAGCTTTCAGAAACTTGGGTACTCCTTTGCTAATTTTAACTAAAACACTAAAATGAAGCTTACTTTGGTACAAGAGGTTCTTTGGTGGTTTCTAAGAGCTCATGTAGCACATATAATCAATCTGACAAATATAAGTATTTAAAAAGATCTAAACAAGTATAATAAAAAGGAGAAAGAAGGTTGAGCTAAGCCTGAAATGGAAACTATAGAGTGTGTTATCAGTTTTTAAGTTGATCCTTTTGGTACTATTTAATCTTCCACCTCCTGTTTTGTAACAGATGTGGGTTTGGGATTTTTTGGTTTTAAGTAATGCATATTTTAAAGTCATCAAGCTCTGTGACAAGAGGCCAATTTCACAGGTAAATTCTGTTGCTGGGATCAAAACTGGAGTCCTCCTAAGCTTACCTGTGAGGTCTCTCTCAAGCATCTCTCAAGTAATTCTTGTTGTTTACACAGTTGTAGAGTTGAAAACTAACTCCTTTCAGCTTCCTTCCCAATACACCTGTGTCAGGCAGGAGTAATGTAATCTTACTTGTTAGAAGATTATAAGGGACAGAAATTTGTGAGACTATTTCAGCAGGTGCAGGAGAGAGAAATTTGGAACTGGTTCTTTCTAAGAAGAATTAGCTTTTAAATTTTGCAGTGAGAGGAATTGGGAAGTTTTTCATCATCTAGCTTGGGCCTTTGCCTAAGTAGTCCTTAAAATTTTTTTTGCATTAGTGGAACAGCTCTTTGTGAACTGACTGTAAGACTTAGACTGTCTGTAATTGGGCAGAATGAAATTAGTCTGGATATCCTTGTAGCCAATAAGTCAGACCTTACAGTGGTGAAAAACTGTCCTGTAGCTCCATTTTCCCTGGGCTCTCTCATTTGTGTACATTGCAACAGCTGCATCAGTTACCCGATAGCCATGAGTCTTGTCAGGTTTTTATGAGGATTTTAAAGAATGTAAATAATTAGCTTTTGCCACCTACTTGCAGCCTACATCACTTCACTTAAGCTATATAGTGCTGTTGAGACAAATGTTAATATTTTGAACTCAATATCTTTTCCTCGTGCTGGGCAAGTGTAAATTTTTATTGCTGTGCTGAAACCCCAAAGCTTACAGTTGATGTTTAACTGGAACAATGCTTAGTGCATCGATTTTACTGTCTTGTCCTAGAGGCAACTTCTTAGTACCGATGAAGTAAAATGCTGTACAGTACCCCACAATTCCTCTGCTGCAAGACAAGATAGACTATTTTTAAGTCATATCTGACAAGTCCTTGTCAACGTGTTTGTGGGAGATCTCAAGGCATTTCCACTCTTTCCAAAGAAATCTGTTGTAAAATAATTTTTTTCTTGTTTGTTCTTTTATCCTTTTATTCTGATCTTTAGTGGACAAGGCAAACAATTATTCCTTTTCTTTTAGTTTTCTCTATATTTGAAGATTGCTTAACGGCTCCTTTTCTTCCCTCTCCCTAGATGAAGTAATTGGAGATACTTCAGTCTACGATTATGTGTTATACCCTTATTAGTGTTCTCCCCTTATGCTCACTTCAGTCATCCTTATTTTTTCTTAAAATACAGTGCTAAAAATCGACAGTGTCTGCATGGTATTGCTGCAAGTGTCTTGCAAATTATTGCTCTTAGTTATTTATTTCTTCCTTTTTCAGAGCAGTCTGTGATCTGCTGTAGCAGCAGCTCCTGTTGAGTCGCTCCTCTTTTCATGTATATGCAGTTCATTAAATATATATGTCAGTGTAGTTCTTACTTTTGTTTAAAGTGAATCATATCCTTTTTATTCAGACCCCCTCTCCGGTTTCAAGTTCTTGTTAATTTTGATCTTTTCCTGTAATGGACTTGCAGCGTTGTGATACCTTTGGTTTCATGAGGATACACTGTGTTCAAAGGAAGGATCCTTGCTGCCTATGTAAAAATTAGATAATGACATGAGCACAGACAAAACTACCCACATTTGCTCTTACTAGACCGTGTTTCTGTAGTTTTTAGAGTATAATGCGAATGTCAAGATGTCTGCTGATCCTCTGAAAAAGTCTATCCAGTCACAGAAACAAAGGCTAGTTTGACTTGATTTTCTTCTTTCACATAACCATGTTTATTACTATCTTATTTCTAGGTAGTTGGTAGTTGTATCCAGCTAAGTGTTTTCTTCTGGAAATTGGAATTAGGCTAAATAATCTCTAGCTCCTCTGTCTTCTCTTGACACCTGTTTCTTTATGATGGCATGTTACTGTCTTCCAGATTTGAAGAACTCAATTTGTGGTTTTGAGTTAGAATCATCGAGTGGTTTGTGTTGGAAGGGACCCTAAAGACCATCTAGTTCCAACCACCTGCCATGGGCAGGGACAGGACGCCTTCCACTAGACCACATTGCTCAGAGCCCCATCTAGCCTGGCCTTGAACACTTCCAGGGATGGGCCATCCATACATAGCTTTTCTGGGAAACCTGTTCCTGTTCCTCACCACCATCACAGCAAATAAGTTCTTTATAATATCTAAACTTGCTTCTTTCAGTTTGAAGCCATTCCCCCTCGTCTTGACACTGCCTGCCCTTCTACACTGTCCCGCTCCAGCTCTCTTATAGTTCCCTTTAGATGCTTGAAGGTTGCTCTGAGGTCTCCTTGGAGCCTTTTGCCCAGGCTGAACAGCTCCAGTCTGTCTTCATAGGAGATGTGCTTCAGCCGTCTCATCATCTTCATGGCCTTCCTCTGGACTTGCTTCAGCAGGTCAGTGCTCCTCCTGTGCTGGGACCCCAGAGCTGGATGCAGCACTGCAGGTGAGGTCTCACCAAAGCACAGGGGCAGAATCTTTGTTTTCAATAGAATTTGCGTCTTGCTTTTAAGCTGGTTAAATGTTTGGTTAGTTATTAAAAAGAGATAACATTTTTTAGCAACTGCTTGCTGTTACAAGTCCTCCAAAATAAAGCCTACTTTTGTTTTCTCCTTCTGGATGGTGAAAAATTAAAATTTATCTCTGTTAAAGCAAATATATTTCCCGATTCTCTTTTTTTAAATTGATTGATTTAAAAAAGATAGATTCTTTAAAAGATTCTTTAAAAGGCTGGGGTGCTGAAAAAACAAAAAAAGAAATCATGTTTTAAAAACTAATTTGTAAGACTACATTTAAGAGACTTTCTGATAGATGATGGCAACATATTGTCTTGAAGCACAAGAAGTTTTCACTTCCTGAATACCATTGCATAAAGAATGAGTTCATAGGGAGTGACATTAGAAATCTGCAACACATGCTCATCAGTTTCCCACTTAGAAAACAGTTACCTGTCTAGATTTCTTTTGGATGGTTTTATCCAATAAATATGAGATTACAGTTTTGCCGTTTTATGCTACTCTTTTTAGTCACATACTCTGTATTGACAAAACCCAAACCTAAATAAAACCCTGGAGGTTTGTACTGGCAGCTTGGACAGGATCTGAGACTGACCCTGTCATGGATCTGCCTGAGCTACAAGTAGTAGTTGCTTTGCTTTTGCCACATCATTTCCCATGAAGGTATCCAATTGATGCTATCCTTAATTTTTAATCTGTTTTTAAAAATTCTTTGTCAACTGCTTCATTGTTTTTGTGTCACTGGAATTCAGAATAAAAGTGAGGTCATTTTGCTTTTAAAAACCTTTATCTATCTGTGGTATTATTTGAGGATTTCAGCTTCAGGATGAAACATGTCAGGTGATAAATGAGCTACAGTGGTAAAGGGACACTGGTGAAACTAATAATGCAGTAGAAATCTTGGGATTGCATTTTGAGAAAATACCAATTGGGAAATACTGTTTGTTGAAATTAGGATTTTAATGACATGTGAGTGATGACAGAAGTGTCAAGATACCCCATTCTGATACCAAAACCCTGACCTAAAAAAGGAAAAGAAGGTGAATGAAGGAGTATGAAGTATCGCAAAAAGAGGCCAAACAGATTATTTGTGACATCAGAGCAATTTTGATGAATTTTTATTCAGTGTTGGTTCCCATTTGAAATTGGAAATACAAGGAAGCATTTAAGGATTTGAAGAAAGTTGGCAAGAAACAGAAAACCATTTGGGCACTTCACTGAAAGGTACCATATTGGCAGGAGTGGTTGTGGCCTATTCATGGCTGTAGCATTTGAGATAACAGCGGCTGTGAAATTAGATGTTTTCCATTCTGAAATACCAGTGTGTAAGTGCATTGCTTGTACACGTGTGTAGCAAAACCCTCTATTCCCTCAATGTCCTTGCATATTCTTAGGTGATGTAAGGGCTTTGGGCTTTTTTGTTGGTCTTTGGTGGGATTTCATGGGTATCTTGAAATTACTTTGTGTTCAGTTGGTGGCTAATATTTTTGTTTGTTGTTGGCTATTTTTTTTTAATCTGAGGACTATTTTTCCAGTCCTCCTTGATTTTGAAGGTTAAAAATTGAAATAAATTTAAACCTTTAAATTAATTACAAATTCTCAACTGAAAAAAACCCCAGAACCCTGCACCCAAACCCCACAACCCACACCCTACTATATCAAAGATAAGAATTCAGTTGTTACTTGTCCCAGCTTTACATTTTTTAAATTCCTCTCTTGAAAGGCATGGTTTCTCTGGATTGTTCTTTCCACGTTGTGACTTACCCCAAAACAACATGGAAACATCTTTAACATATAATGTCTAAAATGTTTCCATTTGTAGGATGATAATTCTCAAATTCATTTTTTGTTATTTTTATATATGTATGTATGTGTTTTCACGTTTAGTCTTCAGATTCTTGTTAGACACCAAGACATTTCTGTCAAAATATTTGCTGTTGCATTAAAAAATCAGTTGAGGCCATGTGAGTCACAGAAGCAGATAATTCTCCAGTTTTACTAATTGTGTATTCAGTGATTTTACTGTCATAATTTTTCATTACCGTGGTGCAAGAGAATGACACAGTCTAGTTTTGTGTTTTTAGGTGGCATACTTCAAATGTAAGCTATGTGAGAAGAAAGAAGTTAGGATGTCATATTTATTATTTTATATGTTTCTATCTCTTTTACTTGTCTGTGGTATTATATAATTGGTGATTTGTGTGTGTATTCATTCCTGACCATGTGCTAGAAGAGCAGCATGTCCTTGATTCCTCCTTTTATTAGGGATTTAAATTGTTCCAGTTTTGAGCAACTCTGTAAAATTCTGAAAACCTAGTCACACTGTAAGCTGTGAAATTACATCTGTGAAGATTAGTGTATAGAAGGTGTATATATATATAATACTTCATTAGAGGTCAATGCATTATTTAATATAGAATTTAATGAGTAAGTCCGGGTTTTAATACATCAATATTGGTTTTGTGAGTTTAGAAATATGTAGAGAAATCTATTTCTCTTCCTATGAACAAACCAGCCGAAGGATACTGGCAGTAAAAGGAATGGAAAATGTTGCTGTTGTCTAATATGCCATAGGTTATATTTATTTGGTTGTCTTTAGTAGAAATAGTTTTGTTTGTCATCCCTCAACATCAATGGTAGGTTTTGGTATTTTCACACTGTTACTTAGTAGCAGTCTAAGTTGGGAGTGAGTGAAAATTAACTAGTTCTCCTCACTAAGAATGACCTCACCTTTTTGTATGTGCTTGTCTAAGTCTTTAACATGATCTAAGGTAGTGTAGTTTAAGCATCAACCTCTGCTCTAAGACTAGAACTTAGGATGCTACAACCCAGTTCAGAGAAGAGATGTGATGGGACTTGCATTTCACTGCCCACAGCTGCTTCATCTTTCAAACTCTCTCTTGTTCTTTCTGGCCAGGCATTAGTATTTATGGCCTATGTCTTTATTAAATTTTTTATATTTTCTAAAATGGAGAAATCGTTTAGGTAATTCCTGTATTAAATTCAGATCAGTTCCCTAGGCTTGCTCCCTGTCCATCTTCAGAGGACCTAATGCTATCAGGAAGGAAGGGAAAAGAGAGAGCAAATCTTCTCCTTTGATCACCAGCATGGATTTTCTTCCTGTTTATACTGGGTCTGGATCGGTTAATTTTCTTTGTGGACTGTGTTTTGCATTTGTGACTAAAACTGTTGGTAACACCTGGTGTTTTGGCTATTGCTGAGCATCAATGGCAGAGTGTCAAGGCTTCCAGGACCCCCCTGGTGAGGCTGGGGTGGGCAAGAAGCTGGGAGGGGCCATGTTTGGGACAGCTGGTCCCAATTGACTGCAGGGATATTCTGTGCCATGTAACATCATGCTCAGCAAGAATTCCTGAGGGGACTGATGGTTGGCTGGAAGGTGCCTATTGCTTGGGCACTGCTGGAAGGTGCCTATTGCTTGGGCACTGCTGGGGCATCAGTCTGCTTATGGGGGTTGGTGAGTGGCGGAAAACACCACTTGGTGTTTTTTCTTCTTCAGTTTCTTCTTCGCTGAATAAACTGTGTTTATCTGGACCCATACGTTTCCTTGCTTTTCCTGTTCTCTCCCATGTCTCACCATTGTGGGAGGGGAGTGAGCAGGCGCTGTAAAATCAGTATCTGCTGCCTGGGGTTAAGCCGCCACAGAGTTCTTAATCACTCAGTCATTTCATTCTGTATTCGCAATGATGTGATTCTGAATATGGTCCCAGAAGAAACTACTCATCATTTGTAATTTTGACATTATTTTAGCATTCATGTTGATAGTTCTCCTAAGCTGCATCTTGAGAAGCAATTGCACTGCTTCATGATCAAGGGGAAGGTGGTTGACCAGGAGAGCTGGGGGTGAAAGGGGTTGGACAAACAATGCTTGAAGAAGTTGTGTTCATTTTTCAGTTTTAACTTTCAGTGGCATGGTCTTTTTTTGGGAACAAATGAAAAATTTCTTAATTGATCCTCCTCAATGCAAGCATTATGCTGCAGCTAAATACTTTGCTGACTTTATGCTTCATTACCAATACCTAGTGGTATATAAGCCAAATGGGTGGGTTGATCCAGCTGGATGCTTCATAGCTTTTCCAAGCTTTAAGTTAGTATTTTTAGGAAAATTTTTAGAGTTTTCACTTGAAGTAGTTTCACAACCAGTTTATCATATGCGATATGAATCATAAAATGATTTAGGATGAAAAAGACCTTTAAGACCTTTCTAAGAGTCCAGCTGTTAACCCAGTCTTGCCAAATCCATCACTAAACCATGTCCTTAAATCCCACATCTACTTGTCTTTTAAATGCCCCCAGGGATGGTGTCTCAGTCATACTGGGCAGCTCATTCCAGTGCTTGAGAACCTTTTTGGTGAAGAGTTTTTTTTAATATTTAATCTAAACTTCCTGTGGTGCAACTTCAGGCCATTTTCTCTCACCTTACCACTTGTTACTTGGAAGAGTGGTAGTAGGTAGCAGAAGGAAGTGTGGAAAAAGGCAGAAAAATCCCTTTAATCAGGGATGTAGATGAAAACAGCATCTTAATATCCTGGGCTGGAGTGGTGGAATAGTAAGCTACTTATGTCAGTGGAAGAAACATCCTTTTGCATATTAGGCTTTTTAATAAAGTGTCACAGATTTGTGGGTGTCTGTAGCTTCAGAAATGGGTTTTTGGGTTCTTCCTTGCTCATTGCTGTAGTCGTAGAAGCTCCTGATGCTTTGTGCCAGTGCAGATATAGCTGAGGACTGAGCTGATGCAGATTCAGCAGAAATTAATGTTTTGTGGTATTTTTTCACAAAATCACCAGTAGTCTCTGCAAAAAGCCTGTAGGAATGTACCACTAAGGATTTGAGGAATAGGGGAATATTACTGGACTGTTATTTTCAGTGTGTCTGTACACAGACACATCACTTGCTGTAGCATTAGCTAAGACACTTTGTAAAATCGTACTTCTAGCTGTCCCTCCATTTGCTGGGAGGAATGAGTGATGATCTGAACAGTGTTTGGTTCTACATTTCTGGAAAGATCAGGTTACATCACTCGAGTTTTTCAGAAGGGCACAGTGTTGTTCCATGTTCTATGTTTTATTTTCAGGAACTGCTGCTAATTCTCCTCTGCAGTGCCATAACTACTAGGAATGTTAGTGCTCTCTTTGGGTGAGGACCATAGCTAAGCAGTATTTCATTAACTGTTTTCCTTGCACTTCTTTTCTTTTCTTGCTTTGGATGCAGGATGTCTGAAGGTGCCATACAGGAGCCTTACTTGGTGTGTGCAGTAATCCATCTGCTCTTTCCTCTCTTCTGATCTCTTCACATTTTATCTCATAATGCCACTGTGTCTTTCAGCCTGTTAAATAGGAAATCAGAAGCTTAAGTGGACATAATCCTCATCAATCTCATGCCTGATCACTGTTTTGGTGATCTATCACAACAGATCAGATTGTTGAAAAAAAACTTAATATGTGTTTCTGTTCAAATTTCACAGTAAAAGATTTCTCATGAGAGGTGAATGATACAGCCCTTAAAGTCTGAAGGGAGCACAAGATGTGCTAACACAGCACAGCAAAAATGAAGGAGTAACTGTCATTGTCTCGCTTTCTCTACAAACTCCTTATGAGCCTTGTGTTCACTGTTGTAATTTACTCCAATTAATGTGCTTGTACAGAGGCCGTACTGGAGAGCATGATTAGCAGAGGAAATGTTAAGAGTTAAATTACTTGTAACTCAGAGTTCTGCCTGTTTCAGGTAAAAGGTAGAAATTCAGCTAGACTTGAGTAATCCAGGTAAGAGTCCTTATTGACTAGTTACTGAGCAGAACATGCATTGCTATCTTTTTACAGTTACTGGTATGGAATGCTATCTTCTTGAAAGGCAATGAATAGTTACTCCAGTTTACCTTCAGGTGTTAAAATAAAATATAAATTGTCATGGATGTTTGATGAGATCTTCTGTCTCTGAGTTTGTAGTAATTGACTTCATAATAATTTAAGTATGCTGAAGACTGAAGGACTAATGTCAGAAAACATAAGCATAGAGATTAAAAGTGTTCATTGAATGTAGATTTTGCACAGTAGAGGACTCAATATAATTTTTATTGTCATTCTACTTGTAGGTAAAAAGAACATACTCTCATGGTACATATAGAGCTGGCCCAATGAGACAGATCAGCCTGGTTGGAGCAGTTGATGAGGAAGTGGGGGATTACTTCCCTGAATTCCTTGATATGTTGGAAGAATCACCCTTCTTAAAAGTAAGGACAGAAGGGAATGGGCTGGGAGAAGGGGGACTACCTGCTGTGTAGAGCTGTTACAATAAAGTGAGAGTATGTGATACTTGTTTAGATAATGGAGTGTTCTAATAAATATTTTCATAATGAGAGATAAAGGCTGCTTTTAACAAGTTTATTAAAGTAACTCCCTTCAAAATTGTGGCTTGTATTTCCCATTAGTGTACACTGCCATGGGGAACACTTTCTAGTTTAAAATTAGAGAGTCGTAAAGACAGTGATGATGGTCCCATTATGTGGGTACGTCCAGGAGAACAGATGATCCCTGTGGCTGACATGCCAAAGTCACCTTTCAAAAGGAAGAGGTAAGTTATTTTAATTGGTAAATATCTGGTTAGTATTTTTTCTTTACAAATTCATTTTATCCCAAATCTTTTACTGTTTGATACTGTATGTTAATATAAATTTCTGTAAGTCTTCATCTCCAAATACACTTTTTTGTTGTTTTCTTATGTAAGAATCAGGATTTTTTTGGTTTTAATTTTTACTGTGTAGCCAAGTTAGGTGTCCTGGTCCTTTTTGGAGCTTTAGTAGAAATTTAAGGTGAAAACTTCAGGAAAATGTGTACACACACGCACTTAATGATATTTGCCATGAGACTGGAATTGATACCCCTGTTGTTACATGTGAGTGGATGTGTTATGACCTCTGGGGATTCTTTGCATAGCTCATTACATTTTTATTTGACCTAAATGTCCCTGTTCTCCTTGTTTGACTCTTGCTCTCATTGAAGAGATTGTTCATCACAGTCCTATTGGCTATGATGGAAATTAGATAATTCAGAGGAATTTCTATATCACTGTTACTGTTTTTCTTACTCAGAACTACCAATGAAATAAAAAACTTGCAGTACCTACCTCGAACCAGTGAACCCCGTGAAATGCTATTTGAAGACCGGACCCGAGCCCATGCGGATCACATAGGACAAGGTTTTGAGCGACAGACCACAGCTGCTGTGGGAGTGTTGAAGGCTGTACACTGTGGGGAGTGGTAGGTGTTGATTGGCTTCACCTAGGTGTCTGAAAAATGTTTGCCTAGATTGCCATTTATAATTGGGAGGGAGTGCAGAATAGGTTAATCTAGGATTAAAGATTTAGTGAAGACTTCATAGTCTGGCTGAGCATTAGATGTTTGTCTGCCCTCCACTAGCTTGCATATGGTTTTGCTGTATGGTTGAAACCAGAAAAGTACCTTGCAGTGACAGTTCAATAACTATAATTGAGTTGCTATAACTGAGGTCATGTTAGATGTTAAAAACATTTCACACTTTGTTTTACTTAAAGTGGGTCATAGAGACTGAGCTGTTGCTGCTGCACAGGTGCACAGGGAGACCTTCTGGCAGTTCTTCGTGTTTTCTGGAGATGAACAGAATTCTTATGCTTCTGCTTCCCAAGTCATGGCTGTTATAACCCTGATTTATTTATGGTAGCTCACCTAGGAAGAATCCTGTCAGAAGTTGTATAATATTTTTTGGTCTTTGGAATCCCTGTATGAGATTCAGGAAATGAAATGTGCCTCATGTGAAGCTTGTTTACATGTTAACCAAATAAAAAGCCCATAACTATATTGGCTTCCTGGTACAGATCTAAGAGACATTTTTCAGGATCTTCAGACCTTGGAGAATGACCTTAGTTTTGGAGGTTACCTTTGCATAAGTAAACACTATAAATACCTTGTGCTCTTTGTGTCTAGCTATTGGAAGAGTGAATTCCCTTTGGATGGATTTACGCGAATTTGTGTTACAGTGCACAAGTTCATTGACACAGGAAGTAGAATACTTGTTATTGGGGAAAAACTGGATTGTTCAGATGATAATGTGTTTGTCTCTTGGGCTCTGAGGTTTTCAGTTTCCTTCCTCTTCAGGTTGATGACAGTGGGAGCCTTCAACTTCCTGCTTGCTCTGAGATTCTGGGGTGAATTAAGACTGAGCAGTGGTAGCAGGGCAAGAGCTGAGATAACTCTGTAGATCTGAGTATTTTAGATTACGCTTTGCACATTTGAGAGAGGGACTTGCAAAGGAAGTAGAGAAACCAAACAAAACCCTACTCCCTGAATTTAGATGTCTGTGGAGATTAAGAATTTAAATTGATAATTTAATTGGTAAGTTAAGCGTGTGAGAGCTTCCCATTCTCTTCCTATAGCTTTATAGCATACTTGAAAGTACTTTGGTTTGGAGAATAAAAAAGAGATACCAGTATTTCACTTCAGCATAAGAACTGAAAATGTATCTTTTAATTCAGAATAAAGAATTTGTGACTGATATATGGAGAGCAGTAAAGTGTACTTACTCAAAAGTTATGTATTTCAGGCTTGATTTGGCCTAAATGATAATTCCTGCTTTCCCTTTCCACTTTTGTGTAATTTTGAAAAGCCACTTCAGTGTACTTAGATGACGAGAACTAATCAGGGCTTATGATAATTAAGCATCATTGATTAATGTAGCACATTAAAATAATTTCAGGTATTAGTTTTCTGTAATTTGCAATCTGTGAGTTTATTTTAAAGGAAACAACATGAATGGAAATTTTGAAAAATCTAGTTTTGATTGTTGTTCGATTTTATTTCTTTTTTAAATCTGTTTGAGTAGTTGAAGGCACTACGTCAGTAAAAATGCACATGTTCTAGTGATGAGATAATGTATATAAAAATAATGCTTTCTGTGAGGAGAAAATAAGGAAATTCCTGGGCTCCCTGAACTAAATCCATAAAATTGGATTGAGTGTGCAAAAAAAGCTTTGTAAACTGCTGTAGATTTAAAGAAATTGGGATTTATTTCTTAGTTGATAGGGATGAATGTTAATGCTAGGTGGGATAAATGATGTCTTTCAGAACAGACAGGAACAGAACTGTTGAAAGGCAAAAAGCAGGTTATGGTGCTAGAGGACAGAAATGGAAACTAAACATAGTATTTTGAAGAAGAAAAATTTTTTTTCCTCTCCCAAGTGTGACAGGATCTTGATTTGAGGTATTTTGTAAAATTACTGTATCACTATATTCTTTTTATTGCTTTGAGTGTTTACAATTTACAGAAGAAATCTTGACTATTGCTAGCAAACATTTTAAGTATTGCACTGAAATCTGATAAATGCAGGTGTGATCATGCTGATTACTTAATTCCATTTTCATAGGTGATACCACGTGATCTTTAGAACTCCTGAAATGCCTATGAAATTTTAAATTACGGAAGTTTAGAAGATTTTTTGGTGGGAAATTCAGGCAGGTTTTTACTGGGACAGCAAAGGCACTTTGTAGCATTGTTGTTGTTAAAATGAAACCTGTGCTTCAGCAAGCAGCTTTCAAGCTTGTGCTTCTCTGTATGATCATAGGAATTCGTTATATATTGCCAGAGTTTATGCATTAGGCCAGAAACAGTAATGGTAAAACCTTTAGTCTTGAATCTGTTTTGAACAGTTACAGCAAAAGGAATACTGTCCTTCTGAAGAAGGAGGTTAAGGGGAAGAAATACTGCCAAAACCAGTTCTAGCAGTTCTCTAGTAGAGGATTAAATGGGTTTTTCTGAAGTTATCTTACATTCTGTTTTCATTTAATGTCTTTTTGGACATTAACTGAACTTTTGTGCTACAGTTTTTCTTGGGGGTGGGTACATGATACCCTCTAAATTAAAGGTTTTGCAAAATATTACCTCAAAGTTGTGCTAAAGATAGAATCTGCAAATGCAGAATATAAAATCGTCTGACTATTTTTTTTCAGTTGTTTGCAAAATGAATGTTGTGTTTTGTGATAGAATTGCAGCACAGAATTGGTGATCCATTTTCTTGGACAGATATATATGGACTGAGACTAGGAATGACAATGCATAAGCCAAAATAGACACTGCTGGGAAATGTATCAGCTCTTGTTGCATCAGCTGCTCCCCAGACCCCGTAGGTCTGACATGTACTGGGGTTTTGCAGGGGTGGTGGCAGTGGGGGTGAGGGATGTACTGGAGGGGTGGCAGGAGCCAGCCCAGCCCTGCAGGTGGGAGAGGCAGGAGGGCAGCAGTGGATCATGGTTCTGATCCCTGGTTTCAGTCCCTGGATGATTGGGCAGCGCCTGGATGTGCAGCCTGTGCCCACTGTGGGCAGAGGAGGTAGAGCCCCGGGATACTCCAGGGAAGGAAGGACAGAAATCATCAACCAGATTCGTTCTGGCTGAGCAACTGTCCTTGCAAAACCACTCCAATGTGAGCTTTATCTTTTATAAATAAAATCTTCGTATCATCACATTTAAATTAAAAAAATCCATTTAAAATGCAAACATCCCTCAAAAGCAAATACGTAGAGCTTTTTTTTTTTGTGTGTTTTCAGTGAGGAACAGAGTTTGGCCTTGAGTTTGGAAAGTGAAAAGGATTGTAGCTACTTTAGCCTTTCGTTAGCTGATTCTAGAGGAGCTGTATAAATGGTGTGCATACCTTTGAGAGAGATGCTTTGGAGCTAGAGATGTTTCTCCTAACAACTTGGAGACAAAGCCTAATTCAGACTTTGCTCTTAGTGAGCATAAATAAGGATGTATTTTTAAGGGATATTTTGTGGAGGATGTCAGTATTGGCTGATTTACCAGCATTGTGCCAGCTTAACGTAGGTTCAGCTTTTACTCCTAACTGAGTTAGAGGCTGAGATGCTGAGCAGTCATTGCCATAGTGCTCCCAGTCAGAGTGCTGCGAGCTCAGGTACCTGATGGGTGCATCATATTGGAGTGCTGACAGAGTAAAAGCCCAGCGTATCTGGGGCAGCTGTCTTCCAGCATCAAGGCAGACTAGAGGTCAGCTAAAAATAGAAATGAAAAATAGTATGTTTTGTTGGCCTTTTATTGCTGCCTTTACTTCCACTTATCAAGAAATTGTAGTTAATTTGTTTAACCAGTTTAATGAGGTTGCGTTTTAGAATTAGGCATTTTGGTTAATGTTTTTCTTTAAAAATGTAGGTTATGTTAGAGTTGAGTTTGAGTTAAATAATTTCCTCTATCTTTGCTTGCAGACTTTTTGTTATTTTCTGTAGCATGTTAGTTTCAGCCTTTGACTGTGCATTTCTTCTTCTTCTGTAGGTCTGAGCAGCCTCGTATAACCAAAGATGTAATTTGTTTTCATGCTGAGGACTTCTTGGAGGTAGTTCAGCGAATGCAGTTAGACTTGCATGAACCTCCACTCTCACAGGTAAGTATGCTGAGAACTAATGGTCAGTGTCCTCTGAGTACTAAGTCAGAGTTTTCACCTTTCCCCCACCTTTTCCCTGCAGTGTGTCCAGTGGGTTGATGATGCAAAACTTAATCAGCTACGAAGGGAAGGCATTCGATACGCCAGAATCCAGTTATTTGATAATGACATTTATTTCATACCGAGGAATGTTGTGCACCAGTTCAAAACAGTTTCAGCTGTGTGTAGTTTGGCTTGGCACATCCGGCTCAAGCTCTATCATTCAGAGGAAGAACTCTCTCAAAACACAAGTACTGTTGAAGCAGGGACCTCTGCAGACCCCAAGTCTTCGGTTGGACTTCAGACTGACAGAATTTGTACCGTGAGCAAAGATACCTCCGAAGACACCAAATTTCCAGATGCTTTGCAGACCAAGTACCTGCAGCAGGAATATTTGCCGATAAAACATGAACCTCTTGCATCTCTCCGAATAAAAGAAGAACCCATGAATGTTGATCTTGCTGAAAAGACAGTGACACCTAATGACGTCGGGGGACAGAATGTTCAGTCTAGGCTGGATCACGTTGAGTTGACATCACTAAAGTTGGAAGCAGATTCTAAATTTGAACCCAGTAACAAGGACTTACAAGGCAAGTTGTGCTCTGGAGGTCACGTACATCCAGATGATACAAGACAACATAGTTCATCATATCCAAAATTGCATGGACAAAGAGAGGATGATTTTTTGTGCTAAATTTGTATATATGGTTTTAAATTCCTTTTTAAACTTAATGATGTAATAATGTAAAGATCATAAATTGTGAGGCAAGTTTGTGACTTGTCTTCGCATCTGTTACAAAAAATAGTTATGTAGCTTTGTAACATTCCTCAGTGCCTGTCCATAACTGTGAAGTATCAAAGCACTTAGGGCCAGATGCACTGTAAACACTGCAGGTTTAACATAAAGAAGTCTTTAAATAATTTTGAGTTGTAGGTTTTAGAGTAGAGCTGACATTTAACATATATATTTTTTGTAAGATGAGCCAGAATTCTTTTTTGACAATTCCAGGCTTTTCCATGGAGCTTATTTATACCAATTTTTTCATTTTAAATGTGTCAGCACTGTAGTGTAAATATCTTTTTTAAAAATCTTTTTAGTGTGATTTATACTGAAATGTGAGCCGCTTAATAAAGGTTCATAATAACAGATTGGTTTTATTTTTGGGTCTGCAAAAAATAATTCAGTTCAACTGCCTAAGTGGTTATGTTTCTACCTGCACTAATGCATAGGATGCCCTTATGCCTTGTGGGTGAGGAGCTGTAGCAAACTGAGATAGAGCTGAGATATCTTTGAAATGCAGAATAGTCAGAAGGCAGAATCAGTCCTCCCTTCACACAATTCTTTACGGGTGCTCGTTCCAGGCACCCCCAAGCTCCTGCTGTCAGATACTCATGTGGAACAAGGAGACAACTTCCCTTCCCTGTTGTGGATGGCAGTTGGACATGCAGTGGGCTCCAGGAGCGTTACAGTACCATCCTGCATCTCTGTAGATGAGCTGGTGCAAGGGAGCAAATTCCCTCCGAGGCTTTGCCTCTTGGCCCTGCTCAAGGCACAGTTCAGACAGTTCCATTTCAAGTAAAAAAAAACCTCAACCAAAAAACCAACAAACCCACAAAACAAGCCAAAAAAGCAACCACCTTCTTAAAATAAAAAATTCTTATCTGACTACAGTTAGAGCCAAGAATATTTAAATGGTTACTTACCAAGCTAAAAAGGCTTCAGTTTGTCAGTGACCTGTAACTCACAGAGACGCACCTGGATTTAAATTGCTCCCTATGCTGATGGTGCCAGGCAATAAAGGCTTGCCAGTGTGTGTAGTAGGAAGGTTCCTCATGAGTCACAGTTTGGAAGCAAGAGGTGTTTCATTAAGAAAATAACAGCAGTGTCCAAGTTAACTGTTCTCTTTCCCCACCTATAGAACACTTGGATTCTTGTAAGTTATGTTCTGAGGGAAGAGGGTTTCAAGGCTAGCTAGCATCTGATCTGGTAACTCTTATCATTTAACTTACCTATTCTCTGTGTAGTGTATTCCTGTGTAGTTCAAACACAGCCGAATGATATGTCTCTCTTGGGTAGCTGCACACAGCAGTAAACTGCCGTGCAGCCTCTCCTTCAGCTAGGTAAAACTTCAGATCCAAGGCCTATTATTTCCAAAGCCCTCTGTATCTCTGATTTTTGTTAGGATTTTTCTGTATAACATTTTTGAAAGTTGTTCATCCTTAAGTACCCAGTTTATAAACTCTGATGGAGTTAGTGGTCACTTTAGGTTCATTTGTAGCAATAGAACAATGTGATTTTCAGGCAATGTCCAGTTAAACTACCTGAGGTCCTTCTGTTGTAAATGGTTTTTTGCTTATAGGTTGTTAAAATTTAAAATGTTACTGCATACTCACAGGTGGAACGAAAATCAACTATTTGTCAGATGGGTGCCCTGACTGGTTTAATCTAAAATAGGTCTGTCAAGGAATTATTAATTTAATCAATATTTGAATTCCTAAACATTACTTCTACATAGCCATAATTATGTATTAGAGAAGCAATAGAAATGTGAGTCTCTTGGATGTGGCTAATACATCCTTAAGTCTTACTACTGTTTTCTTTAATGCTGGCTAAGAGATTACTACCAGTTTTTCAGCCTCAGGGATCTTGCTTTTCCCCTTTGCTATGAGCAAATGATTCATGTGTGATGCGGCAAGTTACTGCTCTAGCAGATTCTGATTTGAAAAAATTAATTTGTTAATGTAAGAATTTGAGCCTTTCTTATAGCAGGAATGTGATCTCAGCTCCCTTTGTTTTCTGGATTATCTGGAAATAATGCTTCCACCTGTAATCTCTGGCTTTATGAACATCCATATACAGTTACATGGCCTTCCATTGCTGTTCTCTGTGCTGGCCATGGGGGAACAGTAGCAGAGCAGAGCTGCAGGTTGTAGTTTGCACCAAGCATGCAGCTCTTCAGGTGGGATAGATGAGGGCTCCAGCTTTGCCACATACTGCTTTTTAAAATAAAAACCACACAAAACAAACTCCCCAAACTATTACGTTGACTCAGAATAAAAATCTTGCCAGTGTGCTGGTCATGCACACATGCCCACCATTCATTCTGGTTCAAGTAATTTTTTGTAACCTGTCAGATTTTAGTGAAGTGTGGACATACATCCCCCAGGACAGTTGACAACTTTCTGCAGCATAGGCCCTGTCCAGACTGAAATAATGAATCTTTGAAAATGATTAAAATACAACTTTACACTTAGGAGTAGAACTTTGTTTCCTTTTGGGGACCTACTCAGTGGTCTTGGCTGATGTGGTCTTGAATTCAGCTCAGGTATCTCTTAGTTCTGAGACTTTGCTTCTAAAGTACCCACATCTTCAACCTGTTTTTTCTTATTTTCAGAATTTCAAGAGATTTTAAAATGTGGCAGGGTTTTTTGCAGTTTTTATGTATTCTTTTGATTTTTTGAGACAGACTAGAATTCCTTGCAGACAGAATTTGAACCATATTGGGATTATTGGTGGCTACCAGACCTCCCTTTGCATTTACAGGCGTCTGCAGTCTGGGCTGACTGGCTGCATTACTGTTTACTTTTTACTTGCTATTTAAGGAAAAGATTTAAAAGAAGTGTTGTCCTCTCCCTGTGATATGTTCATTTTAATGAGGTTGTCCTTTGAGAGGGGAGTACTTCTGATAATTTCACCTCCCAAATTGTTCATTAGTCTGACAAAGGTCTTGCTTACAATCCTATGCTCCTGCTGCGTACAACTTCAGACTTTTGCTTCAGCAATAAATCTTTCATGCATTCTGCTGTACTGAAATTAGTCCTTGCTTATTGCTTTTCCCCCTTCTCTGGATTTTGGTGATAGATAAATCTTTGTTATTTTGGCTGAACTCCCCAGTGTTTTAGTTGTCTCTCTCGGCCCTTGTTCTTGTGCAGATTGTAGAGATCTGCCCAAGACCATTGGTGCTGTTCCTATCTCCCTGCACGTGCAGTGCTGTTCCAGTTAATGAATGACATGATGTGCAGAAATTTAGATGTTTTCCTAGATCCTGGTACATATTTTTGTGTGGCAAGAATCACATGGTTACAGTTGCTACAAGAGCTTTCAAGGGGGTAGCCGCTTTTTTTCTTTTGATATTACTGGATCTTTTGCATTTCACTGGCGACTGACTTCATGTGTTACATACAAGTGTTACTCAGTGTTGTGTCACCCCCAGCCCTCCAAATGCCTGAAAATTGGCTCTGAAAGGACATTTTCATTGCAGGTACTGCTGGCATGCAGATTTTCCATTCCTTGTTACTATAGCAAATATTTCAATACTACTTTAACTGAAATATTAATTCTATCTAGTAATAGAAATAAAGTATTATTTTAGAGAGTGATCATTTAATTCTTCATCTGTGAAAGAATTCTGTGGCGATAAATAAAGTTGATTTTTTTTAAGTGGATATACATGTGCACCGTAAATAAGTTGTAATTGCAAAAAATGTAGGAAATGGAAATCTGAAATAGTAGAATGGTTTCAAAGAGATCTGAACATTACAGATTTGGAAAATTGAGTAAGTCTTCCAAGAAACACAAGACTGATATTTATTTATCAAAATGACTGTTTTCTAATATCTGCATGTGAGTAAGATGCTGAATTGATTGAAATAAATCCATTATTTTTTCCTTGTTCATTGGCAAAATGAACCATTGTGAGATAGTACACTGCCATGTGACCCTGCTAGGCTGAAAGCTGTACTGATTCTGATCAAGAGATCAAAGAACTCTTCAAGGTTCTCAAGTGTCATTTTATTTATTTTCTTTTAGTGGTCAGGTACGTAGAGAGCCTTGTGTTTAGGCAGCGCAGCGCCTTTACCTTACCCTGGATGTATCCAAGCTGGAAATGGAAAGGACAAATTTTCACTGCTTTGTGCTTTGCTGTGAATGACTGTCGAGAATGTTTTATTTGATTATGAGTCACTGTGTTCAGCTGATGTTTTATTACTTTCTTAAAACGGATTAAATGCACTTTAAAATTGTATAGAAGATACTGATATTTTGTGCAGATCCCACTGAATTTGCAGCATATGTGGGAATATTTGGGGAACTGATTCCCATCAGTCACTCATTTCATTTTTCTTAAAAATGCAAGTTATTTTGTGTTCTGTTCAGAAGCAGTGATTAACTTCACAATGTTTAGGTTGCTGTTTCTGTTAGAATCATCAGGGATACTGACGTTGCAAATTTAGTGTATTATATTCTAACCACTGTTTTTCTCTGTGCTTTGATGCTGATATTATCTCTGCTTTGAAGCCGTGCTGTACTTGAGTGCCAGCTAAACACTGATCTTCTCTTGTTCTGGTCATGCTGATAGATGAGCCTACTGATGAGGGTGTTAGTCCTAAATAGTCCTTTAATATTTGGTGTACAGTTATCTGATACAAACGTTGATTAAAACAGCAGTTTAAACTTCTATTTTTATCAAGTTTGATTTTTCAATAGCTGTTTTGATACTATGTTTTATCATTTTATTTACCATCCACTGGAATGATGGTGCCATGCTGGGTGCAGCTCAGGCCTGTGTTCTAAGGACTGTGCTTTTTATGGGAGCTTTTTTATCCGCTTGTGCTGAGACAAAGTGGGGCAGTTAGCAGAGAAAGTTTTTCATGGTGGTTGGAGATGAAAATCTTGAGAATTAGACCTGTGTGTGGGAGACTACGTAATGTAAGTCAAGACTGCTAAATCTTTATCCTAAGCATGCAGTAATAACATTCAGGTACTTGCCAATGTGAACTGAGGCAACTGAGAGTTCTATTTAATCACAGAAATGAAATTTTTAGACGAAAAAACATCTTCTAGCAGTGATTTCTTTATGAACTTCAGAAGGAACACTGAGATAAAAATTAACACAGATGAACTAAGCTCACATTCTCATTGCTTCCCTGTTTCTTGCTCTTATGCTGCTCTGCACTGCAGGGAGACATTTCTTATATTTGTCTGCTTGGGATGTTGGTTTTGTTCTGAAAGGCAGATCAAAGGGAACAGTGTCACTGAGTTGCATATTTTCCTATTCTTTATCTCACTTCAGCACAAGTCCAAGGAGAAAATGCAGAATTTATATTGAACAGTACTCTAGCGGTCCAGTTGCAGAGATTCCTTAAGTTGCCTTAGTTCTCAAAGCCTGACACTTTTCAGCAGCAAGTTGATACCCAGGCCCATTCAGGTCTACAAAGCTCATATGGGAGATGAACTCCATCAAAACCTTAAAGAACAGTAAAGGTACAGTGAAAAGGTGCATACATTCTTCTCCCAATCCAGCATAGTTGTTTTTCCTAATTAAAAAGTGTGATGTATTATATGATAGTGCTGTTTTCTATGCTACTAAATCCAAACAACTTAAAGGAGGCAGTTATTCAGGGGCTTTATTGAAAAGCTTTCATTAGCTTTATTGAAAAGCCATGTTATTTATTCCCAAAATTATATTGATGGTAAAGGAGGGAACACCTGATGTTAAAATTCTGAGTTTCTGGGAGTCTCATAATCTTCACTTTCAATTCCACTTTGTGTCACCAAACTTTTAAACTGTGGAATTGTAAAAATTTTCATGAGGTTAGGCAAACATTTTGCTTCTGTACTATGATGCAGATATGTCAGAAAATAATACTGATGATACATATCTCAAATGGTTGTGTACCTCTGTCCTGTGCTAGTTCAGTCTTTGATATTGCCCTCTGTGCCTGGCAGTGCATTTTGTGTCTGCACACGTTCTTAGAGCATTCAGGTTAAACTTCATTATAGGTGGGGATGTACATGTCACATAACTGCATTTTTCAAGTATGAAAATAACACAAAACTGGATACTGTTCTAAAATGGTGACAAGTCAAGAAAAGCAGTGTGAATTGGCAACTGAAAATTTTAATTTCATGGCCTTTCATTCACACAGATGCATTGAGAACTTTCTGTAATCAGACAAAAGCAGATACTCACCTGCAATGCATACTGAAGTGTTCAAACTTCTATAAAGTATGGAAAGAGAGAAATTATGTGGAATATATCTCTCCATGTCCATTATATATCATCAGTACAGAGAAATGCTTCCAGTACATTTCAGCAAGCTTTTGAATTGCAGTTTAAAACAAAGCTTCTGAAGGCCAAGTTCTCTCCTTTGCCCCCATTAGCTGCTGCAGGGAGCTGAGACAACATCCTTGTGCCTGTTTATCACAAATCAGTGTGAACCATCATTCAGCATGGAGCTCTGCTTTTCCCTGCCACCTTCAGCAAACCTGCTTTTCACTTGGTTTATCCTATTACTGAAGATCAGTTGGTAAATTTAGGAAAATGTGTGAAGAGCACTGGTGCCACTTCCAAGCTGTGACCAGCACCTTTGAGAACAGCATAATTATGAACAGATGTAATTAATTCCTGCAGCAGTTTCTGGAAAGGTCACAGTGGGCTATAGAGCACTTTGTATCATAAATCCTTCTGAATGAAGTTCTGATATGGCAGAGAAGCAACACACTCTGTACAAGAGTCTCAGCACAGTTCAGGTCAGTTAAGTATGATACAAAATACTCAAAAGAGATATGCTCTTGTGCAAGTTTCCCTGTAAGGACAAGGAACTTGGAAAGTTGAGCACTTCCACCTGGTTGTGTGTGACTTCCGTGTGACACTAGCAAGAAAATCTGCTTCAGCTTTCCAAATCATTAATTTCAAGGTTTGTAAACCTTAAAAAAAGAAAAAAAACCCCAAACCCACAACCAAAATGGAAATTGCTGATCTTTTTCTATTGAATTAGAGTCAACAATTAAAAGAGATCTGTAAGGACCATGTGTGATTCTAGTTCATTAGAGATGCCAAACTTTCAGATAATTGTTACATCTGTGGAAGAGAAGGGTTTTATTAAGGGGGCAGAGTCACCATTCAGGGCCTATCTTGCTAATAATACCCCAAGTTCCAATTAAGCCATCTTTTGTTTCATATTATAACGATCAATTACCATCATCAGCTTGGTTGAGGAAAGCTGCTCTTCTGAGTAACATGGGGATGCTTTAGCATCCTCTGAACAAGGGGGTTTGGACTTCTATTCTGCAAGAATCATTGGATGGGGAAGGCCTGTGGGTATTGTTTTATGCTTGGTCCCATACCTATGACAGGTAAGTGTGTGTGTGCAGATAAAAGCACCTTGCTTAAATGCTTGTTACACACTTGTATCACTGCTCGTTAAGGGGTCATCAGAGTTTATCTGAATTGGAGGTAGGGCTTTAGACATTCCTTTTTATAAATTTTGAAAGCAGCTATACCAAGTTCACAAGGTCTAGATTGCCTGCCATGCAGTGGCATTCCATTAGAGGCAGGGGCTCAGTGGCCCTGGTTCCCATTTGCAGAAGGGAATCAAGAGGGACATGCAGATGAAGCCTTTTCTCTCCATCCCACACACAGGTACCCATGGCACATGCATGTGTGTGCTCACCCTCACAGCTCCTGTAGCTAGCAGCTCTGAGAGCATGTTCTGAGATGAATGTACTCCTCCCCTCTCCCTACAGCTCATCCTAATCACAGGTTTTCTTGAAAAATCACTCAAGACTGAAGGAAGTCAGTTTTCTACAGGAACCTCACAAGTGGGCAAAAAGTCTCAAAAACAGAGCAAGGTTCTGCCATTAAGTATTTTTCAGAAGTACACAATGCATTTTTTAACAACAGTTAAGGTTTAGAATTTGTCTTTTCCTGGTTTCTCCTTTAGCAAGGTAGGGCTCAGTCAACCACTCTGAAGTAAGTATGACTTAAAGACAATTTTTACCTGATAGTCTGAATTGAGATTCATTGCCTTAGAATGGAACATGTTTTCTTAGATAAAGCTCTTTCAGCAGTCTCCCACAATATGGTTCCTCTATATTTTGACCCACATCTGTGTGATTGAACAGCAAGAATTTTTTTTCCACAGACAAGTACAGTTGAATGAACATAATTTGAATTTTATTAGTGAGACATTTTGGCCTAGGCATATCCTGTTACCCTAGACTGTTTTTCATTCACTTTACGTTCTTCAGCCTCTAGGAACTGCAGATGGATCAGTACTTTGAGCATGCATGTTAACAGTGTCCCAGATAACTGCTACATTTGAATTTGGTTACTGTATCTCCTGGAAGAGTACTTTAGTCCGCAAAATACACTCATAGTTCCACTTCTTGCCTGAAGTCCTATTCACTTGTTACCTGAAAAAGGTCATTTACTCGCATCTGAGTTTGCCAGTGCTCCATGAAGCCAAGGCTTCACCCCCCAAAATTTCCTATCTTTAGGCATTAAAATCTGTCTTGTTCAAGTACCACTTTGGACAAGTACAAATGCAGGACTGAACTCACCCGGTAGCTTCAGTCTCTTGCAGCATTGGTGATTTCTCACTTGGAAAGGAATCACCATTGTCTCCCTTTCTCTGGATCTCAGGACTGCTGGCAGAGCTCAGCTACCAACCGTGTTCCCTAAGGTTAACCTACTGGTTATGGGCTGTTTCAGCAGCTTAGAAAACAGTGCTTATTTTTAGACTAGTAATGAGATCTCACTGTCAAAGAAAAAAAAAAAAAAAGGTGTATTACTTTAGTTCTTCTCTTGCTCTTATTTGGTTGCTGTCAGTTGTTAACTGACTTTTAAAGCAAATTTAGCTCCTTATGGAAATTACTGTTCACTGGTTATTTCTTGACTTATAGCATAAGTAGCAGAAAATGTTAGTCTTCTTTCCTACGATTACTCAATGTGCTGAATACTCTGGGTAGAACATTTGTGGTTTCTTTGAGAAGGTCTTCTACCAGCACGTGAAGAACCTGTATCTTATTCCATGTAGCAAATAACAGTAATGATATTAGAACATCTTATGTTGAACAAATACTTTTATTTACAAGAGCATATGTGAGTTTTAAAATAAAAAAGTGGAACAAGTCTACTTGCAGTCTTCAGCCTGCTTTAGCTTAAGTCTTCAGCCTGACTCATTTGGCTTTCTAGTTTGAAGATCCAATTTGTGGCAAAACGGTAAAAATCTAGTAATTTGGTGCCAATCTTGGCACTGAAAACCCTGGCATAGCTTAGTCTCTTCGTACATAGAAGATATTATACCCAAGTTCAACCATGCCCCCAATCAGCAGGGCCCAGAGCGGGATGAACACATAGGCCAGTTTCATGGTGGTGAATCGCTGCAGCTTCGCACACAGGGCAAGGCAGAAGGCCAATTTCAGCAGCATTGCAATGAGGTACCAGACTTTCTTCTTCATGTTCTGGGAGCCATTGCGAGGGTCAAAGCCAGACTTGCACCGTCCAGCCATTTTTACAATTAACATAACTATAAGAATTGTATCAAATATCCACACTGGAATAAAAATGAGGAACCAGTTCCATGGTGCTTTCTCATCCAACTTTAGCACCAGCATGATCAGGAAGAGTAATGTAAAAAGCCATGTCAGCAGCACTCTTTGCGCCAGGGACATTCTCATTTAAACAGCTTTAAGAGGAAGTCCTTCGCTGTCAGCAACAACCTAACAAAATAAAAGGGGGAAGGAAGGCATCAAAAGATGGCACTACACCACCATTAGGCATATCCCATAAAGCAGACCAATTCCTTGCTTTTACTTTCCTACTTCTAACCTCACCCACATACTGCTTCCTAGCATTTCTTTCATAACTACCATGCTCAGCTGAACAGTGTTTGTTGGAGTCCACCATTGCCTTGGAGTGCCTTAAGTCAGCTGTGTAACAGCCTTAATCTAAAATTGTTCTGTGAAACAAACTGTACTTTATTCCTAAACAAGCTGTCAGACTCATTTAGGAATTTTTGAATGCTAAGAATATGTTTAGATCCATTTTCCACCAGTACTGAGGCACTCACTTGAAAACAAAACAATTCTCTCTCTGTAACAAAATAACCACAGTGAAATGTGAGCAAGCACAAAGAAGCACAAAAACCCTTGGAGAGATCCTGCAGTCTGCAGAGCTGCAGCTGAACTGGGCTCAAACTGAGCCAGTGAGCACTGCCCAGCTTTCTGTCAGCCAGCACTCTTGAAATTACTAAAAGCTACAGATAAGATTTGCTTTCTGGCAGGTATCTCAAGTGTTCAGATGCTGGCTGACAAGTTTATTGGCTGGGCAGGATATTTAAATTTCTCTGTAGTCATGATGAAAGAAAAACTAGACAAATGCATCTTCCACTGCAGTCATGAAAGTTAAGTTTTTATATTCCTAACTAGAAAGTTTTTAACACTGTATCTGCCAAAAGCCTTTCACTACAAGTGTAAAAAACAGAAGTGTGAAGGACTAGGATCTTCCTCTAAATTTCATGCTACAAAAATGAATAATTTTTACCAGTGAAATGGTGCTGAAATAGGTATTTCAGTTATTTAAAAAATCTGAGTTAAAAAATTTATTCATTCCCCCTATAACACTAATAGTCTTTCATCTGAAATAAGAAAATGAGCTTTGATTTGTTCCAGATTACAAAAATATTTGAATTACTGTGTGGAGACCCAGGAACCCACTATTGCAATGTCCTGGAAGGAAGCCCCTGAAGCAGACTTCTAAGCACAGAAAAAAGCCTGCCCCCATGATGTTTTGCCACAGTATGTAATGTTCCTCAGTTCTAGGTACCCCAAGTTAGCCCGTTGGCTCCTCACCCCCTTTTCCCTTCTGTGGACCTTTAGCCCTGCCTTTGTTCCGCCCCCATGCACTCAGCCCATTGGACCCTGATGCTCTCTCCGCCCCTTTTCTTCCATGTATTTGAACCCTGGTCAGTGCATTGTTCTTGGCATTTGGTTCCTGGTTTCCCTGGTGTTGAGGTGAATAAACGGGCACTGCAGTGCTGTACCAAAGCCCCTCTCGTGTCTCCGTCTGCCTGCCTGCTATCCGGAGCTCAGTGACCGCGTGTGTGAGTGTGTGTGGTGTGCCTGCAGCCGGCCGGAGCGCCCTCCCCAGCTGGAGCCGCTTTTGGAAGGCAGCGTCCTCCCACACCACCGGGCTGTGCGATGCTACAAGTGGCTGCCCAGACAGAGACCTCTGCTGAGACTCTCTGAAAGCACCTCCGGCTTTTCCCGGCTGGAAAACAACCGCGTTCGGCGCGTCGCTTCCCTGAGGGAAACCCCTAAGTTCCATCAGGGCGATTCCGAGGGCCGACCGGCACCCCTCCTGGGACGGAGGATTGGTCAACGCCGGCAGACCTTTGCAGAGCCTTTTGGTGACGTGCCGCCAGTGTGGGGAGTTGTGTGGCATTTTTTTCATTCTGTTTTTATTTTGCCTTTTTCTCGAGCTCTGTGGAAGGGAAGTGTGCAGGATGGGAAATACATTCACCATCCAGCAGCAGGAGGTTTTTATCCAAGCTGAAAATATCCCGGTGGTGGGGAAAAAACGTTTTCCTAAGGAGGGATTTGTTTATTGGGTGTTTAAAAACTTTCCTAATGTACCTGGGACTCAGTTATGTCTGTTGAGTTCTGGGATACTGTTGGGAAGAAATGATATATTTTACAGTACCTAGGGGAGTTTCGGGTGGGAAAGTTTTACCCCTTTTTTAGTGCTGTTTATGAATCGGTCGGGGAGTTCAGAACCTGAGCTGTTGTGTTCCTCCCCCTGTGATCCCAGTTCCTCAGCCCCTCAAGAGAGTGCAAGAGATGGAAACTGCCAAAAGGCACAGGAGAGCCGCCTGCCTTCTGCCATCTCTCACCCTCTCCTGCCCCCTATCCCAGGTGACACTGGCCATGCCACTCTGGACTCTAACCTAACCCTTTTCCCTGCTCCTTTGTACCCAGTTCCTCTATCCTCCCCATTGTAAAAAATGGCACCGACCTTGTGAGTGGAGCGGCCCTTTTGCTGAGTTCCTTTGTTCCTGGCTTTCCCCTTCCCGCCTTTTCGGCTCAAAGTGGCGCCGACCACGTGCACGGGTCCACCATTTTGAATGATCCGGCGCAAATTTTTCCCGCCTTTTCGGCACAAAATGGCGTCACACCACGTGACCCCTCCTCCCTTTTCTCGCCCCTGTTCCCTCGGGCTCCTCCCCTGCCATGCGCTCCACCGCATCACTGCGTCGATGGTCGCCCCCGTGCTGGGAACTGTCCCCCCACCAGGACCCCCCGTCCTGTTGCTGGGCCATCCCTTGGCACCGCAATTCCGCCTCTCCTGCCAGGAACTCCACCTCTCCTGCCCCTAGTGCCGCCCCGGTGGCCACGCCACGCCCGGTTCCGGGACCAGAAGTGGTCGTGACGCAAACCAGAAGGAAGCCATCTTGGCTGCCGACAGCCGATGCTGTCAGACCATGCTGGGTCACAGGGGACCTCACACCAGTGTTACCAAGTCCCCCTCCTCTTCAGAGGAGGCGAGCAGCAGCTCCCCTGATACTGATGAGGAAGCAAGTCATTGGGCAAAAGTGCACAGGCGGGCTGCTAGGGATCGTGACGGGGAGATGGCAGAGAGACTCCAAATGCTGGCAGCCCCAGCTGACTATAAAAGGGGGAGGAATCCAAAGTGGGACTCTGTCTCCTATGGAGAATTAGAAGAGTTATATAAAGCTTGTAAAGATTATGGGAGAGGGTTACCATATTTCAAAAATCTGTTGAATGTTACCTTTGCTACTCATGTGATGGTGCCTCATGATCTAAAGCTTATTATGTCTGTCCTACTCACTCCTGCTGAATATCTCCTATAGGAGACAGTGGAAAAGGCAGCTGAAACAACTAATAAATATTTACAAAAATGAAGAAGGAAGGGCGCGGTTTACCATTGATCCCCTTGCTGTTGAGGGGGATTTCAAAAAGCCAGAAGATCAGGCACAGGATATCCCCTGAGCTGTGCTGGAAAATATAAAAAATTGATGCCAAAGATGCCCTGTTCCAAACACCAGACAGCAACATACCGCAGCAAAGTTTTTCTGACATAAACCAAAAACCAGATGAAACTTTTATTAATTTTATTGACCATCTTAAAAATTCAATAGACAAGCAGATTGACAGTATAACAGCCAGGCACGAACTGCTCAGGACACTGACAATTTCTAGTGCCAATTCAGAAAGCAAAAAAGTTTTAAGAGCAGTTCCAATAGACCCAGAACCCACAATTGAGCAGATGATTGCGGTTTGCACGAGACTGTCTGCCCCAGAACATACTGTGGCTGTGGCTGTTGGGAAAGCAGTGGCAGAAGCTCTTGTAGCAGCCAAAGTTACTCCACCAACTACCAAAAAGAACTTAAAGCATTGAAAGTGTGGGGAAATGGGTCACATCCAAGTAGAGTGCAATTGGGACTTTGTAGAGCGACATCCCTCCACTGCCTGTCCATCGAGTAATTGCTTGGAATGTAAAGAACATTTTAAACACTGCCACCAGTTTCAGTGTTACCGGCAGGTCCAACACCACCCTAGCCACCAACAGCATCTGGGAAAATACCAGCAAAGCACGGGATGGCCCCATACAGAGACATCACATGCCAACCCATTCCGCCCTGCTTTCTCAACTGAGCTACCCAGACTCAGACACCAACCAGTCATCCCGCAACCAGAGGTTCAACACACAGCAGTTCCTAATGATTTTCAAGACTCCTCAGTCAGATATGTTGTACTCCCTTTTGTACTTTCCCCAGTTTTACCTAGCTACCCTTGTTGCTGCAGTTACTACCCCTCTGTTTCTCCATTTTATCCCCCTCGCAGCCACGAGTCCTTTTACCCCTGTTCCACTGTCACCATCTCCCTTTCCCAGGGTTCTTGTTTAANTCATCCCGCAACCAGAGGTTCAACACACAGCAGTTCCTAATGATTTTCAAGACTCCTCAGTCAGATATGTTGTACTCCCTTTTGTACTTTCCCCAGTTTTACCTAGCTACCCTTGTTGCTGCAGTTACTACCCCTCTGTTTCTCCATTTTATCCCCCTCGCAGCCACGAGTCCTTTTACCCCTGTTCCACTGTCACCATCTCCCTTTCCCAGGGTTCTTGTTTAATAAAGAAGGGGGAATGGAATGGGAAGATGTCAAGTTTTGAAAAGGTTTACAAGTTCTGGAAGTTCTAAATTCTTTTAATATTTTACAGAGTTGCCTACCCATCCTGACCCTGTTCCTGGTCCAAAGACAGATGGAAAGAGTCTGGATGCTGCTTTTTCACCCACCATTGCAGGATGGATTGTCCCGCAGCTGGCTCAAAACATCTGGGTCACCCTCGCAAAGACCTTGCAGCAGGACAACCTTTGCACGTCCATGTGCAGCATGGACAATCCTTTGTCCATGTGTCTGGTAGGGATTCCCTTGGTAGTAGATGAATGGCCCCTCACTAACTCAGTTCTCCTCCACACCACAGGTAAGAGGCCCAATCCGGTAGACACTTAGGACAAGTGGACAAAGATTCTGCCGCATGCACCAGAGGAACCACAAGAAATAGACTTCCTGGGGTCCTCCAAAGCAACATATTGTGTCAGATTTTACTTCAGACGATCAAGTCAAAATTGGCCAGAAATCAACCAGGCAAAATACACATATCGAAAGGATGTGTCACCAATTAACAAAGCCTATAATAATCCAAACTGGTGCAGTTACACCAGCCACATACTCTCTTCATCCTCACTTTATCCCAGGGTATTGCCCCAGGGCATGTTCCTTATCTGTGGTGACCGAGTGTAGGCTGGGATCCACTCATGTCTCCAGGGGTGTCCCTGCAGCTTTGGCAAGCTTTCTACTCACACTCCAAATGTAACATTATTACATAATTGGAAACAGAAAAGCGAATTGGCACGCCAAAAGAGATCTTATTCTGAATTTGATGAAAATTGTGACAGCCAAATTTATAATTGGAACAAGGGAAAGAGAATGGCAGTCTCCATCTTTTTACCATGGGTGGCCGCAGCAAAGGCTCTCAGTGAGCTTTGTCATCTGGAGTGTTGGCTTAGTAAGCAAGCCAATGTGACATCTGCTGCCCTGAGTGATCTTTTAAAAGATGAAGAGACTACCAGACGCACAACGCTCCAAAACAGAGCAGCTACTATCTGCTGCTTGCCCATGGACATGGCTGCAAGGAGTTTGAGGGAATGTGCTGCATCAATTTTTCATCATGTAGCCAATCCATCCACCGCAGCATCCAGCTCCTGAGAAATCAAGTGGAAGATATTCAAACAGAAAAAGACGACCAGGAAAAAAGGACAATGAAGGAGATAGTGACTGGTTTTACAATTTATTAAATCAACTAGGGTTAACGGGATGGGCTTGGTCACTGGTTGTAGGTTTCCTTTGGATTTCGGTTGTTGTTTTTATTGTCTTTCCTATGTTGTCATGTATGGTTAAGTTTATGCAAAGATCTATAGTGCAGGCTTTTTTAGCTGGTAAAGAAGGGGGAGTTGTGGAGACCCAGGAACCCACTATTGCAATGTCCTGGAAGGAAGCCCCTGAAGCACAATACTAAGCATAGAAAAAAGCCTGCCCCCATGATGCTTTACCACAGTATGTAATGTTCCTCAGTTCTAGGTACCCCAAGTTAGCCCGTTGGCTCCTCACCCCCTTTTCCCTTCTGTGGACCTTTAGCCCTGCCTTTGCTCCACCCCCATGCACTCAGCCCATTGGACCCTGATGCTCTCTCCGCCCCTTTTCTTCCATGTATTTGAACCCTGGTCAGTGCATTGTTCTTGGCATTTGGTTCCTGGTTTCCCTGGTGTTGAGGTGAATAAACGGGCACTGCAGTGCTGTACCAAAGCCCCTCTCGTGTCTCCGTCTGCCTGCCTGCTATCCGGAGCTCAGTGACCGCGTGTGTGAGTGTGTGTGGTGTGCCTGCAGCCGGCCGGAGCGCCCTCCCCAGCTGGAGCCGCTTTTGGAAAGCAGCGTCCTCCCACACCACCGGGCTGTGCGACGCTACATTACTGAAAGTGAGATGCTGTGTTCTGAAGCATCTAATCCTCAGCACCACATGCTGAGGGCAGGAAAAGAGTTGCTTCCCCTCTGTGCCCTCAGTGCCCCTGCCCACAAGCTGCTGCTGCTTCTTCTGTTATTATCAATGATCACAAGATCACCTGATCACAGCTGCTAATCTCACCTAACATCTACTGCCACCTTTTTAACTGGGATAGTTTTTTGCCAAATTAGCAAGTTGAATAAATTCTATGCCCAATTAAGCTTTGCAACTGCAAGGAGGGAAGTAAAAGTAGCTGTTTCAACTGGTTATGAGATGACCTGATCCCCTTACAGTGAGGGGATAACAATTTTGTGCATCACTAAAATCATCCTTCAGTTTAGATCTGTGCCTTCTGATAAACAGTTCAATAGATCTATTATTTTGTTCCATCTGTTTTGTTCCATGTGTTTAAAACTTGAATGGATTTGATTTAGTGGATAGCAGTAGGATTTCTTGTAAAGAAAAGATCCAGTTTTGCCTAAAACAATCTAAATTGGAATCAGCACATCCCCTCTTTGTGTTGGGGCTGACACTTGTGTGACCCAAAGCAGGCCAGTTTCTTGAGCTGACCTAGGAAAAAAGAAGTTTAAAATAGGATTTTGTAATTTTACTTTTCACAATCTCAGTTCTGCTCAGATCACCAAAGGATCTGGAGAAAACCAGTTCCTGACAGGGTGGAACCAAGACCCCCACCCTTCTCTTCCTTAGGGAAGAGGTGAAGGTCAGAAGCAGCAATTGAGAGTTAGGGGGACAAAAAAACTGGAGGAGGTTTAGATAGCATTGTTACAGATAGCTCTTGTTACAGAAACAAATCTAAACCAGCTGGCAGGGGCAGGGGATTACAGAACAATTACTATGTCCAGCCTAAAGCATTTTGAGTATTTTGAAAACACTTCCAATATTCTCAAGTGCACACCTGTGGCTAAAGTGAGGAGTCATGATCTGAAATGAAGTTTCAACATTCTTTTCATGAGAATCTTTTTCAAAACCAGTTCTAGAAATCAATGCTACAAACAGTAGAGGAAGGAGACTCTCTTATTAGACAACTGGAGAAAGAAGAAACCAAAAACACTTGGAAACTTGGGTCTGAAAGGAAAAAAGAAATTCAACACTCTTAGAAGTATCAGGTTATCAGATACTCAAAGAAGGTGCTATCACCTGTCTCTGGAGGAAACACAAAGCTACTGAAGATGTATTGCATGGGGCTACTCAATTTGAAGGTTGCTCACTTGAAAATACTTTCAGTTTCCTAAGAGCTACTTTGTAACAACTATAAAAAACAGGCAGAAAATTCAGCATGGGAAGAAATTATGCTGCCTTTCTCTGACCTAACAGATGTTACTGCCAGATTGGGCAGGACTGCAAGACTCCATTCATTAGAGGCATTTTTAGATGAAAACTGAAGAAAATCCAAGTGTACTTTTGAGATCTAAGGGTCCAGGTAAAGAAATGTGATCGATGAATGTTTTAATATTGGCTTTCACAGATTATATGTTGTATGTAAAGTTCTGTTTGTAATTAGTAGATGATGTTTAACTGATGGTGCAAATTAGGATTGTTATAATATTTGTTGTAAAGGTTTGCATTAATAAAAGGGTCGATGGGCAGCAAGGCGGGGCAGGGAGAAGCTAGAACCTCCTTGGAAGGTTCTAGGTGACAAACCAGAGCCACTCCCTGTCCGAGAACTGAATGGGTGGCCCTGGGGAGGAGTCAGGCTGATCAGCCCCGATTGGTACAAAGTATCCTTGTGCTTTTGAGTGACAACCAAGCCGTATAAAAACCGTGACACCAGGCTTGTGCCATAGTGCCTGTGGCCTTGGGGGAGGGCTATGCACTCAGTGCTTGTAAAATTCTTTTGTTGTATTGACTTTGTTCCTCAAATTTTATTTTTTTCTTAAATGTGAACTCGTTTTTCACAGAAAGCTACCAGATTTTAAAGGCTGACAGCTGGGTATAGAGCTGACATAACAATGAAGAGTTTGATTACATGGAGCATTTGATTACCTCATGATTAAAGAAAGATAATTCTTTACTGGAGCCCAGCTATCCCAACCAGATGGGTGATACTGGGAAAAGCATGCAGCTGTGCTACAGGTCTGAACAGGCTCTTCAGTGAGAACACTGAAGGGATGTCAGAGTGTGAAAATAAAAAAGCTCTTGACTCTTATTACAGGACCTACATAATTAGGGAGTGAAAATTTTCAGTGACGAGAAACTATCCAAGGAACATCACTGACCTTGGTGGGATGATCTGCATAATGAGGATGTTATGATAGCTAATTCTGTCCTGTTTAGAAAAAAAAAATAAAGAGGACGGCAACTGACAGATGACACTCAGCTCAGCAGTAATGATAACATAAACCTATACATTTAAATTTAAAGCTTGAACATCGTCTAAAAAAGTCCTGAAATTCATATTATGCTGAAACCATATTAAACAGAACCGCAGTTCGACTGAATACCGCTTTAGAGCCTACTGTGAACGTATGAGTAATTTAATACTTATAAAGAAATGCTGCGGTAGGCCCGGTTTAAAACCCCATTTAAATACAGCTTTGTATTCACAAACTCGACCCCTCCCTCGGCCTCACGGTCTTGTCCAGCCAAGCCCCGCTTCCCCGATCGTGCCGGAGACCCCGAGTCCGAAGCCCCCCTCGTTCCCCGTCACCTACCGCAGATCCCGGCGCATCCCCCGGTCCGCGGGGCCCGCGCTCAGCTGAGGGAGCGCCGGGCCCTCTCCGCCCGCTCCGCCTCCAGGAGCCGCCCGCCTCCCTCACCCGCCTCGCGCCTGCTGTTGGCCGCCGGGGACGCGCGTCCTGCCGAGCTTCGTTCTCATTGGGCAATAGCGACGTCGCGCAAGTTACTTTCGCCTTCCCCCTCTCAGCCGTCTGTGACGCCCGTCGAGCTCGGGCCGCCCAGCCTGGAGCCCCGCCCCCGCCGCCGATTGGTGACGGGGGCTGTCTGTCACAGCGGCTCCGCGTTCAAACGACCACCCGTCCGTCAAAAGAAGCCCCGCCTT